>QJNZ01001094.1:0-26209 GCA_004155055.1 Monosporascus sp. CRB-8-3 | reverse complement strand
AAATAAAAAAAAAAAAAAAAAAAAAAAAAAACACTTGCTAGTGACTCAATAGCAAAATACACTATTATTATAGCGGACGCAAGGGGGATCGAAAAAGGAGACGATCAGAAGCAATGTCCAGCCAGGCGCTAATTGCTTGGTGATCAACTGGGATCCTAGCCTGATTCAGGGGCCAAAGCAGTGTCCACTCGCCGACTGCCTTGCACCAGCACGTAAGGTAAGTCACCTTCAAGGTTGAAGGGGCTAAACAGTGCCATAAAGCAGACGGCTGCCAGCTTGCTCTGTGGGTACAATGCTTCCTCCTAATGCGCATGAACGTGGGGGCCCAACTCCTATCTGCAACTAGAATGGATCGAAGGTACTCCCCGAAATGTCAAGGTGACAGACAAACTGTCTCCTGTAACCGGACTTCCCGCGATTGTTCCCATGCGGCTTCGGATGTGCGACTCGACAGCGGAAGTCATTTCCCGGTGCAATGCTCGGCTGCCCGATCGCGCCATGTCTCAGATGGCCTCGGTGACGGTTAGGTAACCGGTATGCTGTTAATGGAGCAATAACTTCTCCAATGACTGCTTAAGTGAGGGATAAGTAAGAACGATGCTTTAGAGAACTGTACGGGTACTCATAGTTTCTCAAGCCAAACACTCCCGGCATTGACAGCATGTCGCGTTCAAAGATCGTTCCTTTGGGGTTCGTAGATTAGGCTAATGCGTGCACATTCGCTACTTCGATACGACGGACACGAGGGAAATCCAAGGAAGGGCTTGAGAAAGACGTGGAGAACTCTAAGGAAGTTCAACTTCGAGCACCATGATGAGCAGGTCCCATATAAGCCGGAACTACATCTATGTCATCAAATGGCACCAAAGCGTTTGAGGAATGATCGCGAACTCAGTCCTTAATGTTTCCCCGTGTGACGCGGTCTCGGGATTCACAGATTATATACGGAAGTGATGCTGAATATAGGATATGATGATGCTGTTGGCGATATTGATGTTGTGCTCAGGGCATCAGTCGAGCCGCTTGGCTATGTTGGTCCGAGTAAGGAAACATGAAACATTAATGTAAATGGGGGAAACGCCCACGTGTATTGCCCAGATGCTCTCCTATCAGGGCTATCCTACGAACCACATGTACATAATGAGCACTAAAACAGAAGCTCGGATCACCACGGCAGTACATCGCTAGCGCTAGGTTCCTCCAGTGTTCATCTGGAATCTACTGTAGCTCCGTCATGCGGTCTAACCGTTTTTGTAATATCCGTCCGCTTTAACGGGCGAAAGGCCTCTTGGATTGGCCAGTCCCTCAAATTGCCCGCGGCTTAAACAGCCTCCAGCGGTTCCATTCGGAGCTTGGGTCGAACGCTCTACCGAATCAGAGTGCTGTGCCTTCTGAGCCCTGCAGGACATAGTAGGTAGTGGGTATGTATCTAGTGAATTCTGATTGGTGCGATGGGAGTTGAACAAGCTTGACGGCCCCACTTTCGGAAGTGATTGTATCTCAACTTCTTGGGGACTCGGGCTGGGCCCTTTCCCTCTCCTTTCTTTTCCCTCCTCCACGGTCATTCATCGTCGATATCATCGTCGTCGGTTTAGTTAGGGCGCTCGCTCCTTAGGCTTCATCCCTCAGTCATTCCTTTTATTGGTTTCAGCTTCATTCTTTTAGCTGTTACCGTCCAGTCCTTTTGTCTTGGCTTTATTGACGACCGATTCAACGACAATATCTTACAAGACCGAGGCCGAGGTCCTCCCTTCTCGTACGTTACAGGCTTCTCTGTCATCCTATTGATGGACATCGCGACAGCGCATCATGTCCGTCAACCCGGCTAACACAGCTTCTGGCATACAGTTCAACAATCCATTATATCGTTCGTCTAAGCAGGATAAGTGGCAAATATCAACATGCCTTCTGTTCGCGAATTCGTTACACGGCGTAGTGTTCTTCTCAGCCGCCGCGATTTCGACGCCGATGACTCCGACAAGGTTATGGACCTTATGCTTGCCTTCTTTGGCGTCGCCTTCTTTGCCCTGATGCTCGTTGCCATGCTTGTGATGCTACGCCGAATGCGGCGCCGACAGACGAGCCCCGACGAGACGCTACCACAGTACAACGATATAAAACATTGCGAAGGCCACAACCCCAACCGTCTTACCATTCAAACCCCGGATGGCCGATCAAGTATTCTTGTCGTTAATGGCCGCCCTATGTTGGCCGACCCGAAGGAGCCGCCTCACTCCCCACACAATGTCCCCGAAATCCACATTACCTTCCCTGACGAGCAGGACGAGCACGGCCGCCAGCAGAATGGACGTGTCGTCGTCGTTCGGGTGGGCGATGCCACATATGGCCTTGAGCCCGTTAAGGATGAGCAACTCCCCGCATATGAGAAGGAAAGCAGTAATGGGTTCTACTCGATTGACATGGACAACATCGGCGGCCTAAAGGAAAAGGACCGGTCCCAGTCCTCTTGACCGACGTTTATCGCTATTTATCCAGGTGCGGTCATGCATAATGACGGGTTGCCCAGCCGCGGCTGGTAATATGCCCCATAATCGAAGGCGCAGCGCTACAAACAACAGTTTAACCGGCATGAATAACGGATTATTTTATACCAGCGGATGCTTTAACGTAATATTCTAATCGTCTCTGGCACAAGAGGCAGAGGCGTCGAAGACAATGTCTGCAGAGAGATTCAGCCAGTGAAGCTTCCTGCCAATTCGAACATAGCTTTTCGAGTCTGGACATTTTCGACCTCGTGCATATCACCACCCTCATGTTACCGGCCCCTATAATCGATATCCCAGACAATTGGAAGGATAAAGGGGCAAACTGAGTCATCTGACAAGATATATATCTGGTGGGCTATACATTCTGTATTATATATATGTAGTTGACGCATATACCACTTAAACAAGATACCTTCCAATGTGCTTCGACTGCTCGTCAGGGTCTACGTAACTGAACACCTCTACAAAATACTGTCATCCGATCGTCCCCACTTGCAGGGTGTTCTGAGAGACAGCCGGTCCTCATCGCCGGTTCTAAACTACCTACCCGTCCCTTTAAATACAATATGTGTGTATCTACCACCATCCGTACTTAGTCAGAGTCCAGACAATCCCGGACCCTTTGCAAGGAAGCAAACAGCCTTACTAGCGCGGTAGAATCGAGTCCTGCGGGCCCGCACACACTACAATAGGATATGGTTCATCTTCGCGTGGGAAACACCGGGGTTCGACAACCCACCATCCACCCTGCTTCTTCTGCTTCTTTCCCGACGGGCCCAAAGGGGGATTTTGCCTTTCGGCAAATGTGCCGCTGGGAGAGTTTGGCGCTTCGCAACAGGGTTTTCGGGATGACCGTGAAGGGTGTATGCGTGTGTTAAGCGCCGTGCCGGGCGTCTATGCAGGCACGTACCGAGTCGTGTGTCCTCATTAGACCTGGTAGTGCACGCAACAGCAGCAGCCCAACAAGCACTTCGCAGCCCGCCTTCACTTATTCACACGTGCACAAATGACTACGAATACCTAGGTAATTGCAGTACATGATCATCTGCTGGCGGGCTTTCTCTGCCTCCTCTTGGCCCATTCGAGTCGCCAACTTCTAACTAACTACGCATCCACTTAGCTTGCCTATGTATGCTTCTTGTCTGAGACCTGCGTCCGATCGCCATGCAACCGACTACTCTAATGTGGAATGAGTACCCGCCTAGGCGACTCGGCGATTGCACCAAGAGGAATTTTCAGTCACGCATTTCGCCAGTGGTCTTGGCGCGGTCGGCGAAATGTTTATCGGTGATGTTCAGTCGAGGTCATTGCCGAGCATGACATGATCGGGTGCGGGCAGGTGCTGTTGGGATGCGCGTGTGATGTATATGGGAGAGAGGGTAGCAGAACGTATCCTCGAAACTGCCGGGTGGGCTAATAATAGGTGGAGTACATCTGACCGCAGGCGAAAACAGTCAGTATCTTGCAGTATACTAGACAGTCTTCTCTGTCAGTGAATCCGGGGGCGAGTTTATGCACAGCTCAGCCTTTTGTAGAGGTCCTTGTCGCTGAATAACGAGAATCTGGTACCCATATACGTATACTGGACGTGGTACAGGCGCCTCCCGAGTTCACACAGCGGCAGTCCGGGCAAAGAAGGAGTTAGAGCGCTTTAGCCATGACCTATCGATGTCATGCGGGTACATATACCATGCGACGCTTCACTGGCCGGGTTCAGTTTGTGGGCCATGTATATTAACAGAGCATTTCCCATGTAATCTGGCGTCAGTTAATAAGGGGGCTAGTTACCAGCCGCAGGCTGTTCGACCCACGATATTGTCCTGACTGGCCTATCATCCAGTCACCTGTCCCGGTCAACCCTACTTAACATCGCCAACAGAACCGCTCACCGCCGACAGCAAATCGTGGCCATAGCCACGCAAGCTCGCTGGCTGTGGTTATGCCTGGAGCTCGAGCAAGTAGCTGTATTCGCAGCTCTGCAGGTGTTAATAAGGAGATCACACCATTACGGCTTTACCTTTCTGGGACGGTTACCCTCTTCCCTTACTTGGAATACATACAGGCATAACCGGTACCGCGGCATGTTATGCACAGATATGGTGTATTTCCCAGTGCACTTGCTCGTCTTGTTTCGATATCGATTGCATCTTTTCTACACCTCCCCGTAGTTCCCAGTGGCCCGCGGTGATAATGACAACGGCGCATGCAACTTATTAACCTTATTTCAAATCACTCGGCTCAAGATCGACCCAGAGGATTTACTCTATTGTGGACCACTTGAGTACATTAGGTGGCCCATACCTTCTCGCCCAAATCTTTGAGGGCTTCACCTTCACGGGGCGGATTCGTGCGAATTCGACCAGGGACCAACTCGGTGGGACAGAAGCAGGGATGTTCGAGAGCCTCCTCTTCATGCTCGCCCTTGTCGGACCGGACAGCTGGAGCCCGCTACCCAGATTCCTTATCTTAATAAAAACACCCTGATTTATTAGCTATGGTTAGGCTCGGGTCTAGGGGCGGCAGAGGGGGAACATGGTCTCGTGAGCGCCCCCTCGGGATCCAGAAACCGATACCGTAAACCCCCCAGATAAACAGCCATAATTAGATAACAGATTGACAGATATGATATCAAAAATACATTTAGTATCGAAAGGCGGGCTTTCGCCTATCTACCGCCCCCTTGCTGTGCTTGAGGGAGCATGTTCAATAACGCGAACGGCCTGGATCTTGCCGTCATGAGTCGCTCAGTCCGTAGGACTGGGCCAGGGCCAGGACTGATGGCAGATCCCCACGGCCGGATCTGGTGAGGCGGCGAGGGGGAGGACTAGGGGGTAGCTCGTGTCTTGGGAATATTAACATATCTCCCTCTATCTTCTCCACCTGACCGGTCCTTAGCACTACGACATTACTGGACCAGTCGTACGGACCAAGACATAGCCCAAATATCATCATGGTTCCTCAAAGAAAGAAAGAAAAAAGCATACCATCCTGGGCCTGTGCCTCGTCCTGGAGACTCCGCTCATCGGGGTGCGCCCCCTAGACTCGTAAGTACCTGCGGCTCGCGAAGGTGCCTGGTCCTCCAGCGGCACCCTCTGGAACCTGCTGAAGCAGGTCGGGGTCTCCAAGCCGCGCTACCACGACGCCATGCTCAAGGAGTCGATACGCGTCCTGCCCATAGATAGCGTTGTGAGGCCCCGACCACGTGGTTCTTCAGGGTGGCACGACCATCTCCGGGACATACGGTCGTGGGCCGCCAGATCGACGCGATACACCCGGGCAGGGGACGTCTACGGGGCTGACATGTCCGAGCTCAGGCCGCAGCGGTAGGCCGAGGCGCGCGGAAGAGCGGAGACGCCGTATGAAGCGCGCCTTCATCTTCGTGGCTTTCTTTCAGCTGCGGCAAGCGCGTGTGCATATCGCGTGGCTGGAGATCAAGAAGACCCCTCCCCTTGATCCTGATGAATTTCGGCGTAAGTCATTCCGTCGGCGTCTATATTATCGGTTGAAGTCGCTAACGTCGAGCTGGCAGCTTGGGTCTGCTTGACCCCAACCCCGAGTTGGCCGAGGGTATCAGGATTAGCGCTGTCAGGTATCCGCCTCCTATCTAGATGTACGTTGGGGGGAGGGAACTATCGGCGTAACATAGCAGTACGTTTGGGAGAGCTACGGGGCTAGGGGAGTAAGGGGTATTTAGCCTCTATATGTGAATGTATATATTTGGGTTGTGCGTAGTGAAGAGATGGTAAACTCGTCATTTGGAGAGACGGGAAGGTGTTTAAGAACAATAGCTCTCAATGACAACCTTCAAATAAGAATCTTAGAACTTTACCGAGTACAGACCTCACATATAGCATTGTCATTTGTGCAATGTGAAATCCGTAGCAACCTCGGGCATAGAAGCCTGAAACACAAGCTGCAGTGCCATCGCAGGGCATTGTTTACCTCTTCGAGTGAGGGTCTGGATTATCGAGATCTATTGAGTATCTTGTATTCTCGCCCCCTACCATGTTTATGTACCTTGGAACAATCTATAGCCCAAGCAACTGGACAACAAATGCTGTTCGTCCCCAGGTCCCCACCTCAATAGCCGCCCTTGCCATGTCCCAAAGCATATCTAGAGGCATCAATCCTCTATTGAGAAACGCCTTCTAAGCCGCCATGATTCGGGTATGAAACACATCTTTGGATGTAGCGCACCATCAATGCTGTTTTCGCGCTCTATCCTGCAAATGTTTGTCAATGCTCTTTTCCGGAACGCACAAAAATTTCTCAGCGATTTCTATCCGCTGTTGTTGTGATTCGCCGACATTCCTAATGATTCTTATCGTCTATACCTTGGACACCAATTCTCCATATGCACAGGTCACCGTCGTATGTACGGACAACTCTAGCTCAACCATAGCTGAGCTTTGCTTGACAAGGTTATGGTACACTCGATGAGAATCAGCTGCTGATGTGAGTGTTCCCTAGCCCAAGAAACGCTGTTAAGGGTGCTGTCCGTCTTGCTCAAGAGGGGTGATATACACTTGGCATTTTGGGTTTAATCTAGTTAGACACTGCTGTCACCGTCCAAGTTCACGATAGTGTGGACCGGTGCCTCTTGGCGACGATCTCGACGTAGAATGTCGATGTCCGTTTACGCAGAGTCTCCGATCCCATCCTCTCACTCATGTCGCTGATAGCAGGCGTTGTCAAAGGCGTCTCGCGAGACAGCGGTTCGGAAACGCCAGCCGATTGCTCATCCGAACCCGAGTCCAAGAGGATCGGGTCACTGATAGCACCTAAACCTGTCTCGGTGCTTTTGGTGATGACATAGTTATTGTCGAACGCTTTCTGCGGGATAGGATTTTGGTCAAGCATAGTGCCAAACCACGCCTCGCGTATGGCCAATCCAAGAGCTAATGCCACCTGCTGTGCCACACTGTTGCCAACAATTCTATATTGATTCAAGGCCGAACCGACAAGGACTTCGCTATCGAGAAAGCTTTGCGCTCGCTTGGCCTCCAAAATTGTGATAGGCCGTGGTTGATACCAATGGTTGGTTTGGCCGACGCAAGAGTCTGTGGGGCAACAAGTCGTAGTAATCATAGGGAATACATTATTTAGCTCGATTTGACCCGAACCCCTCAAGATTTTACTAACCCGAGTTCCCTGTATGGGATATAACTGCCGCGTGGATTCGTCCATGAATCCGCCGTAATAGGCCTTGCTGAAACTCATCCCCCATGGCTGCGTGGGGATATGCTGCACTTGTTTCCGCAACGTAGGCATATAACCTATTGTCAACCGGTGATCGGGGAACCCGATACAGTAATCGGCTTTGGAGTCCTGGATATCGGGAAGATCGCCTGTTGCTTCCATAGCACTCACAAATTTGAATGGTATTGGCAGGTGCTCACGTTGGCTGAGGCTTTGCCCATTAGACATCAACCCAAGCTTATGTCGTGGCATATCAGGACGCGAATGTGTTGGTGTCGGGGCTTTGGGAACCCGAAGGCCAGGTGCCGTGAACATAAGAAACACACGACTCCGAGACTGCGAGGCTCCGAATGACCACGCGTCGAGAAAGAGAATCTGCGTCTGATACACCAGGCCAACAATAGCGCTGACAAGCTGAGAGAAGACACATTTATCGCGGTTATGTTTCGACTGGATCATTTGGATGACATTTTCAAGCAAACCATAGTGAGGACAATACAGGTCAACATAAGAAGCGAAAGAGGCAACGAGTAACTGATTCTTTCGCTGCTTGTCAGTCTTCTTGTCATTTATCAACAATGAAAACCCTGGACAGGGCGATCCACCTGATATGAAATCGACCTCTCCTGGCCGTGGTGTTTTCTTATCGCCTAGCAAAGCTTGGCGTAGCAAGTCGTCGACAGAGCCGAGAAACGGCGTGCATGTACCGGGCGTGGTATTGGCCATGTAGGTATGGATAGCCTCCCCCAAATGTCGTTGGCCCATCGCATCTGGATAGCGCCGCCATCTTCCAGGCCGTATCCAAAATTTCCACCGCCACAGAACAGATCAAGACCTCACAGTCTCTGCGACGTGGTAGTGCAATTCGGGTTGAAGCCCTGCCGTAACAGACTGAGTGTGTCGGGGTCAATGGGCACAAATCTCGTCTTGCCATCTCCCGTAGCTGACTCTTGGTGCGTAATGAAGAACGCGTCACCTGTTCCGTTACGGTCATAAGGGGTTGGAATCCTCTCGTCGGTGAGGAAAGCCCTGACCAGATATCTTCGAGTAATACTTTTGGCTTCGATCTCAATGAGCCTTTCAGAATAGACAAGTTCGTTCAGCGGTGACTTAGGGGCGCTGGGATCAACAAGTCTCTGTCGCAGGAGTCTCCGTAGCCGGACGAATTTCTTCGTCCCCTCGATGAAGAATGCTTCGATCATAAAGTTCTCCAAGTCAAGAGATGTCGGTTGAGTCTGGACGAGGACCGCATCGCCAATTTCAAACTCTTCAGATTGACGGGATAAGCCTCTGCTCTCGTACTTCATGTGCTCTTGCCATAGCGTAACCCATCGCTGCTCATCACAGAGATACGTTTGACGTATGAAAAAATTGGCCGACGTAGGTGGGGTTCCAAACCACTCGACGGTATGGGTAGAGATGATGTCCTCTTCTCTGACCTTGGCAACATCGCTATGACAAGTGCAGTTATCTGACAAGAAGAGCTCCTTTTTCCAGGGGTACTTCATCTTGGCGCAGGGGGTATCTCTCGGTTGATATATCCATATGACATCAAAAGAGCGTTTCCCTCTTGCCGTTTGGTGAATCTGCTGCACCGGGCCATACCACACATATTGATCGTCATGATGGACCGACATCTCTACTTTCCATCTTGTCGTAGTTCTTTTCGCGTCATCAAGCGAAGTTGAAACTACGTCGCCGCATTTGATAGACTCGATGAGAGCTCTGCCGCCTGAACCGCACCGTTTGCCTGAATCCATTCGCGATGGCACGCTTCAGACTATAGAATGCTTATGACGGCTGCTTGACCTTTTTTGACCTCCGAAGACAGTTCCACACTCTCAAGGACTTTCCCAAAGCTCACGTGGCGAAAATGGTCGAGAATATAGGGAGTCACAGTTGTTTTGGGAACCCCTTGGGTCTGTGTAGCTTTTCCACTTGGCGTTCCATCATGGTCCTCTCCGTCAAATGATCTGTCAGCGAATATAACATTAGGGAGATATCGGTCGAGTGATCTAGTCTCTTTCCAAAAGCGATGATACGTGGCGCTTTTGGGGTCCAGGCCATAGGCCTCCCGCCAAATATAGTTGATATTGGCAACGATAGCACCTCGAAAATTGTCATCTCTGTGAGCCTCATACCATTTTCGGAAAGCTTCGGATTTGCGATGCTTTCGCAGAATCCATATACTGAAGCGGGATTTGAAATCGTATAATAGGGCTCGGAAGTCGTATAATAGGGCTCGGAGGTCGTATAATAGGGCTCGGAGGTCGTATAATAGGGCTCGAGGGTAGGTTGTCCATAGATATTCGCAATAATCGATGACATGCTTGGCTAAGTCCGCAATACATAAGAAGGGGGTATGATATCTGGCGTATTCGACCGACAGTGACCTCAGTTTGTAATAGATTTCCTTCTCTAGCTGTTCATTGAGGATAGACTGTATCCAGATTTGAAACCCCACGGAATGATGCTTGTTACCGTAACTACCGACTGGCAGTTCACGGAAAGGGACTCACTTAAGATAGAGTCGTGTATTGCCCACAGACAGAATGCCGTCAAAAAAGAAATGATCAGCCTTATTAAGGTGCTATATAAAGGCCTTAGTTCGTTAGGGTACTGAGGTGCGTCGATATATATGGAGAAATCGTCTAGCTCAAATTCCAGAAAGTCCTCACCTTCTATCGGCCCTCGCGACTTCAGCATATCTAATAGACCCATCATAACCTTTGTTTCGGTGATCTGGGGCACGGGAGGTGCAGCTCTCTCAAATAAGGAACTGGATTGTGTTAGGGTCGATAAGGAAATTCGCACTTCGATATTCGTTAATAAAGATATATAGTTAGGTAAGAAAAGTCTTTCAATATCTGACCTAGTCTCTTCTCATGTTTTTGTCTTAAAGAGCCTTAAGGTCGAGACCTTCTGCCGTCAAGACATCCCCATTGTCTATATCCTCGAGTTCATTTGGCGAACTAAGACTCCGGGACGGGGCCCCAGTATCCGTCTCGGAGGAGTCAATGTCGACATACGAGCCGTAGATTTCCGTATAATCGCATAGAAGTGGCCTGGAACTGGCCGACTTTGGGTTGGCGACTTCTTGCTGGTAAACCGTTGAGTACGAAGCTCGCTGTCCATTCGACAAATGGGCCATTTATCCATGGTATCTTATAGCCCACTGACTAAAGGAAGACCAAGAGGGGGGGTTTAGTGGCTTCCTACAAAAGAAGACGAGATGATTGTATAGAGCCTTATCAATACACAAGATCCGCCCATACCTTAACTTGCCCAGCTTGTCGAGAGTTGAAAGTAAGCTATTGCGTTACAGGGTCGGCGATCAGGAAGGGATTTGATATGAGTGGAGTACTTCATGCGGGCCATGTAGAGATAGTGACATGACAAGCATGACGGACTGGTACGGGTGTCTTGTGCAAACCATGAATGGATATGGATACAAAGGAGACACAGAGGTAGGGGCTATATCACTTTCATTTCACCACCTAGGAGAGAAAGTGAGAACAGATAGATCAGGATCTAGGCCCCAGTTTCCAGGGGCGGTGGAAGAGCCATTATCAACACAAACTATGCCAAGAAAGACAAGTTCAGGGTATAAAGTGAACCAAGTTGCCAAAGTAGGACACTCTCCTCAGGCCTGACTAAATTCAAGGTCATAGAAATGGACAAACCCCTCGAGTGGTTTGTGCAAGGGATGGGATATTGTATAGAGTGTCATCCTCGTGAGGTGGAACCGCGACATGAAAAGAAAGCAAGTGTAGTTGAAAACGTAAAAGTCCTGGCTCAACACGTCGCCCCGTTCGGAAAAGTTGAAGACATGAATTGTCCAATTGAGCTTAAGTTTTCGTGTCAAGGTGGGGCAGATCCTGCATACACGTACATAGGTATCTGCTAGACTGCGACAGGGCATTAGTTGCAACATTTTTCTGAAGGTGGGTGGCACTCTATTTTTATTCGCCCATACTAACCTAATCAGCTTGCACAGGAACAGCTACCTTTCGCCACACCTATCATGCACTGTGACACATGTACCAATACCGGTTATTGTTACAAATTGCAACATCGTATTCGGCGCAACGAGACGTTGTCCATCGGGCTAGCTGCCGATACACAACACCATCACCTGCAATTTGAAGCCCTACTCGCCGCGTACCGCAATAAGAGCTGCCTAAACAAGCCTGACACCTTAAAACGGACTTCCCTGAGACTCTGTAGTGCTGTTTAATAGGGATCCATATTACCAGTACGAGAGGAGCTCCGTAAAGCTCTCCGCCGGCCGTTAGAAAGTGATCCGAAATGGACAGCAATTTCGTTGACGTCAATACTTAAAGCACCTTCGCACTCGCGTCACTGTGAAGTAACGCAACTTAATGGAGCTTTAGTGGGCGTTCTGTGGAGCTACAGCGGGCTTAGCTTCCGTTTTAGGTCTAGAACCTGCAGAAAAAGAGCTTTGCTATTTGTGCTGTGTCCCTTTTGCTATTCGTGCTGTGTCCCACTTTTAACAGCTGCCTACAGCTGCCACAGATCTGCCACCTGTTAACTCCCAGCTGCAATTGCAGCTGCAATTGCAACGCTTTTAGCTACAGTTATCTTCTTCAACTGCAACCCTTTTGCAACAGTTATAACAACTTCGTTGCAACAACAACGCGTTATTTCGGCCATGACGGCTATCTCGGATCCTGAAGAAGGCGGCGCGTACGGCCGTGACGCGTCGGATCTCAGGGTGGAACTAGTTAGAAACTGACAGCTATGCCAGGTATGTATCAGCTGGAAGGTGGGGCACACAGCACGAATAGCAAGGGGGATACAGCACAAATAGCAAATCTCCAGAAAAATTGTTAGCCGTCACGTCTTATCGGCCTCTAGCGGATAGAAACGGAGTTGAAAGCCAAGAAGACGATCTTCCACTTGTAACCCCACCCGGCCTTAACCCATGACACCGGCGCATACAAGTGGCTACCTCGTAGCATATCCCTTACATATAATCATGGAAAAATAAGAGAGTTTCATAGCTTTAAGGCTTACTAGGCGGTTGATATAGGTAGAATAGAATTAATTGGAATAGGGGTTAGAATAGAGCTTAAAATAGGGGCAAGTCCTATACCTTCTGTGTGTATATTTGTGTAATCTTTCAATGCCGCAAGGCTGGGTATATAATATGGAATTTAGCGGGTAATTATTAAACTTTGACAGAATTGACTTTCTTACATTTTCTTTTAGGATAAACCGATCGTTGCTTGGCGATGAAATCGCCAGCCTCCCGGGATAAGGGGGCATCATCCATCTATCGGAGCAAGCACAGTGTCAGCACTTTCCATGTTACAACACGGCAATCTGGATGACTTACAATTGCTGAGGTCACGTGCAGCCTCGCCGGTTTTGCTCAGGCCCCCTCAGGCGTTAATCACCCCGTGCTCACCCCTGCGCAGGCACTAATGCCGCTATACCGCTACCAACAAGAGTATTATTTTGTTAAATCTTTTGATATCTGTATTGTCGTTCGGGGTTACCGTGCATGGGTTGCCCTTGACATCACAAATTCATAGGCTGTTGGCAAGTTGATCCGGAACAGGTCGGCGTACTACCCCAGACTGCTAACAGCTTCCCAGATTTCTTCGGGGGCTTATACGATTTATGGCCTATTCGTTCATGACATTCCAGTTCTGGTTGAATTCTACCGTTGGTATCGTGGGAGACGGAACCGACAAACGGCAAAACTGATAAATAACCCCGGTGGGGAAGGATCCCTAGCCGATATTTCATTACGGAATCTGGTTGCTCCAGAAGCCAGTTAGGGTGGAGTTGAACGGCAGACAGCGGATCCGGAAATATTCCGCCGTATCTGACAAAAGGATAGCAATCCTATGGATTCGAGTAGCTGGACTTTATAATATATCTGGCTTCTACTGCCTGACCGGCCGTCTATGTCACGTGCCAAGGTGGAAACCCCCTAGATAAGGGGTATACAAGGGTTGTAGGAGTATATATAGGACCCTTTTCCTCCTATATATGAAGGAGGATCAGGCGTTACTGGGCTAATATACTGCTACCTACCTGCTAGACTGCTTCTTCTTGCCTTTTACGCTGCACCTTTTCTCTGACAGCAAGCCAGTTGGTTATTTGCTGGACAGGCTGCTAACTTGTCATATATTTACAACTTCATCGACACTTGTATCGGTGGCAACCCTATGGGAATTTTGTTCAGGACAGCTTTTGTCCCTGTAAAGTGTACGCTTCAAGTCGTTTGACAGAGGCCGAATCAAGAAGATGAGGGTGCAACCTCCATGGGTATGTAGTTTTGCCGTGATTGACTTGTTTTGCCTCAGTCTACCGAAGAGCCCACGTTTTCAGCTGAGTGTCGCGCTGTTGCTGAGCCTGGTTTTCATCACGGGCATCAAAAGGTCGAAAACCAACGAAAATGGATGGTAAAACTCGGGTGAGGAAGAGCCGGCATTCCCAACGCTTGGAAGAGAGTGAGAGAGGGAAAGGCCACACCGAGAGTGGAGAGCCTTTTTGAAGGGCGCCCTTGGTAATGGGGTTCCGTACCATGGAATTTAGGCTTTAACCACCTAAGTAGGTACTATGTAGGTAACGTTAGATGGTCCTGACCGGTCCTACACCACGTCCTTTATCCTATGCATGTACCTATGCAATCTGTCCCCGTAGACATACCTAGAAAGTACCTAACAACATCCATCAATTCCCTGAATCCCCGTGAATAGCGTTTGCCATACAATTATGTAGCTAGCTACCTCAGTAGTAGCAAGTAAAAACTGTTAGGCAAAGGCTATAATACCAATGTACATATATGTAGGCAGGTACTAGGTGCCTAGGTAGTTCAAGTGCTTAAGCGGAGAACAAGCCCGAACGTCGGATTCCCGTCCATAAGCAAAAATAGGGATCACAGAAGGGACAGGCTTCGGCTTTTGCAAGTTAGCTAGGGGTTACTGGGAATTGCAATGGGTGACGCCTTGCGGCCCGCTCTTTAATTACCACGAGGTTCGGTGCTCCCAAGGAGGATCTCTCGATACTCCTCTAAGCTGAATCCGATGATATTGGTGAACCGCCACTGGGTATTGCTCTTGAAGAAATGTGCCCAGATCATCGGCACGGCAGCGCTGAGTCTCGAGGGGTAGCTACGAAGCTACGCCACCGGCTCCACCTCATCGAAGTCCACGACGTCCCAGGCTTCCTCTACGATACGGCTCACCCAGTGTAGTATGCGGTCTTCACTATCTAGTCGAGCAACAGGGGTTAACATATAACGTAACCTAAGAGCGGCTCGGGGATGAGGGGAAGGCATCCAGCGATTGTACTTACCACTTAGCGGCCTCGAGTCGCCCACTGAATCCTTGAGCGAGCGGAGTCACTTTCTCAGCAATACGGCGCACTCGAGCCCCGAAAGAGAATGTCGGATGCCCCAGAAGAACGCCTGGCTACGCATAACCCGATCCACGCCCAGGCGGACCGGGACGCTCAGGGCATGGGCGGCGTATAACAACGCGGAGGTCACGCCGTCACTTCGATCCAGGTTCGGCGACCCGCTGAGCGCTCTCGCGATACGTGAGGGGTCCCTGGTCTCGAGCAGCCGTATGGGCCCAGATTCAGATAGATGCGCACGTACGCGAGTCCCAGAAGGGAGCTCGACGTGAAGGGGATTGGCCAGTTTTCATTGTTCGGGTCCAGCGACGAATCAGGGGTTGCCGCCAGCCGGAAGTCCAGGAGCAAAGTCCACGCCTAAATGGTTAGAATGGGCTTTAGGTTTGTCCTTGTGAACGGGGTTAGCATATCTGACTCACTCGAGTTTTATTAACTTCCTCTGCAGAAAGGATGCGGACTGGTCCATAATCGGGAGCGAGAGATCCCGCACGATATGAATGCGTTGGAGTAGACGATGGAGTAAGACATATTTTCCGAGCGGAGTCGGAATCCGACCCAGAGACGCCGCACCATCCGAATGCCTTAGTAATAGCGACAGAGCGTCTTGAAACTTCAATTGCTCTTTGCGTGACTCGCCCCTCGCAAGTTGCCACTGCGTGGCAGTCAGTGCCTTTCACTCTCCGGTGGACACGGTAATCGGAGATGGACGTTACTGCGAAGAACAGGGACACGTTGTAGGCGACGCTATGGGTGTGCAGGAAGGTGAAGGTGATGAGCTTTGAGCGTCGAACCGACTCCTGGCGGACCCATGCTAACCATGCATCCTTGACAGATGCGGACTCAGAGGTGTTATCTTGCTCTTGCTCTTCCTTAAATCCAATATCCCGCAAGACGCACACGAGGATACTCTGCAGAGAGAACGCCTCTGCTACGAAATTTTTTTTTTCCTATGCCGCGTAGGCCATACGGACGACTAAGGCTTAAACCGTATCCACTACAATAAAAACTAGCCATGCTCGGGGAGTTTGAGCGCTGGTATTCGACGCTGAGGTAGCCTAGCGCTCGCAGGCTACTAGGGGGCACTATGTCACGTTTCTTAGTAGGTTCCCATGGACCCCAGTCCTGGTCAGTCCTATCTGCCGGACCTCCTCTTCCATTATGTGTCTTGGCGACATCATGGAGTTTATGTAACTGTAGAATGCAGTAGTCTTCGGACCAATTCTCCCGGTTTCAGGTACCAGCCGTTTCGGGAGAATGGTCTCTCCAGCTCGGAAGAGCCTTTCGGAAACTCGGTTTTCAGACGAATACTGAGCGGCCACTGTGGCCAGAGCCAGGGTAACTTCTAGAGGAGTCTCCAATAGACGCCACGTCTGCGCGTAAGTGGATACCTTGAAAGTATGAGGTGAGATACCCCGTCAACGCATGGCGAGACGGCAACTGAGAGTCTGCTTCTATTACACCCCGAAACGAGCGTAAGTGGACGGCTAAGCGACTGCGTTGTTCTTCAGTTTCTCTAGAGGGAGGGGGTTCTTTGTCTACCCTCCGTGATGCATCGGCTATTCTTGCTTTCTTCCGGCGCCGAAGGCCACCAGCAGCTGAAGGGAGTACCGGGCCGGCGGTTCCGGGCGGCGCCGGTGGCGGTATTCACTCGGGATTCCTGTAAGTCGGGATACACAAGATCATTCGGCGGTTCGGGTCCTTGGAAATCTGGACTCCATTCGGCCGGCAGATCCACTCCACCAAGAAAATTAGCGAATTCTAGAAGTGGTCGAAGCCTGTAATATCATGATCTGATAGTAGTTAGCAACAGATATATTTCAGGCACGGTAGATGGATACAACTATGGTCGTAGATCATTCGGTTCAGGAGCTGTTGTTGGAACATCGGACTAATCATGCTATGTGGCTCCCCGCCACGGAGGCTACGGTGGACGGTTGTCTAATAGACATGGGTTAGAGGTTGAGACATGAACCCAAGTGTTCGTGCTCATCCCTGAGAGTGACGCAGCGGCTGCGACGGCAGCATCTGCCTCGGGATCGACGCAGTTCCCCCGATTCCGATCGTACGAGTCATCACGTATACTGCTGGGCTCCTCTTCATGGAGCGGAATCCGCTGATGCCCTGTCAGAAGGTCACAGCGCGTAAATGCCGCTCCACAATGGCATATGCATGGCTTTTCCTTGGTGTCTGCGCCACTGAGATTACGTATCTAAGACGTGAAGTCATAGCCGTGGGACCGGGACCTGATCCAGATAAGGAATTCAGGAGCCTGGCCAATGGGCCTGCCAGCGCGTATTAGGGTAGGATAGCTTACGGGTCCGGACGTGCCTCTCGAGGTGCTCTACCCGCTTGAAACTCCGCCCGCAATCAGGGGCATGAACGCTCATGATGAGCTGTTGCTGCACCGCGCCTTCTACGCCTGGTCGACCGCTGCGGCGCTTTGTCTTCATGTGCAAGCCCGGCTCCGCTTGTTTGGGTCTCCATATTGGAGCGCACAATCTGGGGTTTGGAGAGATTGCACAGAGTTTGGGGAAATGTCCGGGGATAAGGAAACACAGTTGGAAGCCCTAATGATAGCGATGATAAGCTCCAAAATGTGGAGTCGTACAAATCGGGTCCACTTAGTTTCCGAACACCTTAAAATATTACGAAAAATATTTATAAAATCATAACACCTTAATAGAAATAAATACAAAAATAAACTAGTATATATTAATATTAACGGGTTTAAATTAAATTATTAGATTAATATATTTAAAGCATTTTTAAGTAAAAATATATTTAAGTATTTAAAATTTTATATACGATAAGAAAAATAAAAAAACATTAGTTTTTATTAATGTATATAAAAAAAGTACTAATATTACCTTAAATAAGACTCAAAGTTATATAAAACGTAAAAGTTTCGTTTTACTTAAATGTTACTTAATATTCTTTATATTTATTTAAATTCGAATAGTTATAAAGTAACGTTTTTTAATAAAAATCAATTATAACTTATCGAAACCTTTATAAAATTTTATAAAGTTATACGGTTATTACTTTAAAAATAAAAAAGTTTCATATTTTTTTTCCTTTAAAAAAAGTTATAAATAAATCTACTATTACTTTTTATTATATATTCGAATACCGATATAAATTTCCATATTTTAAGTTTATGTAAATAATAATTATATAATAGTTTTTATAATAAGTTATATATATATTAATAAATCTCTTAAATTTTTATAAGTATTATTTTATTACAAAAATTCCGTTTTTCGTTTAATTATATATTTAATTATTTAAATTAATTTTTACTACTGTATATACCTTATATGTGTTGTGTTTCGGATTTTTAAGCATCTTAATATGATTAAATTTGCTGTTCGGAAACTAAGTGGACCCGATTTGTACCTAGATCTTCTCCGCACGATCACAATCACTCGATCGTTATATCTCCACTACGCTTATCGGCATTTTGGTGGACGAATGGGAACGGATAGAGTCGACTGTCACTACTACATCGGCATAGCCTAAATGCTTGGGGTATGGCCATGATATCGCCCTTTAACCTCATCCTTAGCAAGGAGAAATAGTTCGGCTGGGAAGCCAAGAAACATCTGATCATGGCTGCTTTATTCAGGCTTTTGGGCGTCGCATTCATCACTGGGGCTGGCGGGACAGGTATGCAATAGATATGCATACCATGTAGGTAGAGCTTCGCGTATGGCCAAAACTTACTCCAAAATCTAGGAATCGGTGCGACGATAGCCAAAGGCTTCGCCAGATCCGGCTGCCCCCGGATCGCCATCACCGACATCAATAAGAAAGCTCTCGATAGCACGCGAGACGCCATTCTCGACATCAACCCCAAGGTGCAGGTGACGAGCCGCGATGGGGATGTATCGGATGAGAAGTTCGTGGATTCCCTGGCCCGAGACATCTCCAAGAGCTTCTCCCGGCTCGACTATGCGGTGAACTGCGCGGGGATCTTGGGCAATGACCTCCGCTCGACCGAAATGGACGTGTCGGCGTTTGATAAGATCAACAGCGTGAACTACAAGGGCACATGGCTCTCATCCCGGGTGGCAATTGCTCAGATGCTGCGACAGCAGCCCCTGCCGGGGCACCCCGAGCTGAGGGGCGCCGTCGTGAACATAGCGAGTCAGCTTGGCATAGTGGCTCGTCCGGGCGCGGGTGAGCGTCTGCCTTAACGCTACTTAATTCGTCCAGGTTACTAACCGAATGATCTCCCGTGGCGTCGCAGTCCCTTATTGCGCCTCCAAGGCCGCCATCATCAATATGACCCGTTCCGACGCCATTGATTATTCCCGTGACAATATCCGAATAAACTGTGTGTGCCCGGGTGTCATAAAGACACCGATGACGACAGGCTCAAAGGAGGTGACGGAAAGGTTGAAGCCCGCGATTGACATCGCGCCGATGAAGAGGATGGGAACCCCCGACGAGGTTGCCCACGCTGTACTTTTCTTATGCTCAACACAGGCCTCGTTCATCCAAGGACATGCATTGGTAGTGGATGGCGGTTACACGATTAATTGACACGTTCACATCAAGGTACACCACAACATGAGTTGCAACTATTTCCTCTCCGTCTAGTGGGGTGTTGTACACATATAAAAGTCGTTCAGGATACATCACAGAAACAGCAAAAGGTGGGATTGCCTGAGGGTTGCCCTCCCCAAGGCACTTCGGCCGTGGCATTTTGGAGGCATCCAAAAAATATCATACTGCGATTTGCATCGAAACCATACGTCACGCTTAATAAAGCGAGCGTCTAGAGAGTGGCAATGCCAGCTTGAAGCGCCTTAATGTAGGCGAAATCCGAAGAGTCTTCACCCAAACTCCAAGCCACTACGAGAAATCCAATTAGTAACTTGAGCTAGACTACCGTATGCTTGGGTAAAACTTACTAACGCCTCCAAGACCGCGGGCCTTGACAATGTCCCTGGACTTCTGGGCAATGAAGTCGGGAGTGTCCCAAGTCCAGAACTTGCTAGTGGCAGAGTCCCAGTACCATTGGCCGCCTTCGGTGGTGTCTGCCTGCCCGCTAGCGAGCACCGGCGGGACCTCGAGGAAGGTTACGGCACCGGACTTGCCAGTGTCTCCTCCGTTAGCGTCTTCAAGAAGGACTGTGGGACAGCCAATAGGCTGGGAGCATTGACCCTGTGTCTCGAAGAACTTCGCATAAAAGGCAAAACCAAGGTTCAGCTTCCAGGCGTCAAAGCCAAGAGCGAGGTATGTGTCGATGGTGTTCAGCGATGCCTTGACCGATGTGTGGTGTCTAGTAGTATTATCACGTCTAAAGACTCAGTTATATTATAAGAGAGAAACCCACTTGTTAATCTCCTTACCTATTCATGAGATCGTAAGTCATGACCTGGCGTCCTTCTATTAGCTGATAGCGATGATTCTAGTGTCAGGTCTGAACTCACGTTGACCACATCAACAGCATCGTTAATAAGGGGCGCCTGCTGCGGAGTGAAGGCAATCATGTCCCTCTGTAAACCTGGCACGGCAATGGAGAGCTCTTTCTCGCCAATTGCGGCCTTGATTTCTTGCAAGAGCAAGGCGAAGTTGGTGATCTCGTCGACCTTGTCTTCATTCGGGTTTTGCTTGTAGTCCGCTCCGTTGCCCCCAGGGTACTCCCAGTCGACGTCTATTCGAAGTTCAGTTTCATAACCCGTTATAAGAGGTTCTCAGGGTACCTTACCAACACAGTCATAACCGAGATTTTGGATAGTCGAAGCTACGCCCTTTGCGAAGGTCTTCCTCGAAGTTTCGTTCTCCTGCGCAACAGAGAAGCCAGCAGTGTCGCCCCAGCCTCCAATTGCCATGCAGACCTGGACGCCCTCGTCGAACAACTCTCGGAGGTTGGCAACACCTACGAATGGCTGATAGGGTTGAGGAGGGTCGGAATTGAACAAGGTACTGGCCGCGAATGCAGTGATCACATGAGTAATGCCAGCTGTTTGGGCCTTGGCAATTGAGCTTGGATGCCATTGGTCGTAGTAGACGACGAAACGAGGCGCTGTGGCAGCAGCAGCCGTCGTGACAACCCGAGGGATATGCATTTTCTGTGGATAAATGTAATGGTAGGGGTGATGCTAAGTGTAATGTGCTGGCTGGATCTTCCTCGTACTCTTGCCAGTGACGCGGAGTAAGTGCGTATGTGAGTAGGAGCTTCAAACCAGAGAGTTACGAACCGAGATACCCAGGTCAATATATACAGGGAACGGCCCCATATCAAATGGAAGCTGCCGGGCTGTAACGTTAAAGGGAACATTGCACGTAGCTTTATGCGTGCGGCATTTGAGATTGAAGTTTGTACAAGCTACGACAACTGCGCAAAGCTAACAACGCTGATGTTTGCCTATAACTACAGACACCATCATATGCTTAATATTTCCTTTCAGGCTTGACATACGTCATCCCCAAATGGAAAAGATCCTCAGGGGTAATCCAATATTTGGTCATGATTCACTCCACCGAGGATCGAAGCCCAATCAGCCGCTTTTGTAGGAACATAAAGTCTGACAGAAATCACTGTATATGGGGGAGAGAGGAATGTGTACCTCACTCCTATTGATGATGTGGTCAGGGGTACATGGCTGTAGGGCTAGCATAATCGCAGACTAGTCATTTCAGGTAAGTGGAGGCAACGTTACTGTACCCCAGGTCGTCCCAGGATGCTGGCAAACCGAATGCTTGATTCCAACACTAATGTTTCCTAACGTTTCAAGTAATTCTATCTTTAGTCCAATCGGGATAGCCGAGGATGGCAAGTGAGGTATTGATTAATACCCGAGGCATCCGGGACAGCTAATCCCAATACGTAAGTAGGAACTGCATTGTATCCCCGCAATCTCACTACCTCTTGTGATCTTCGATAGCGATCGTCGGTAGCAGCTGCCTGAAGGTAACATTGATCGTTGAAGCACTTTGGGGGCTATAAGCATCGTGTGGACTAGCAAGGAATGCCAGTAACAGGGAATGTCTACTTACTTGAACCTACACTTTCGATCTGACTGTACCAACCACCAACGACAATGAAATCCAATGCCAGAAATCCTGTACTCAGAGTGATGCCCAAAGCACCAGTTCGTGTGTATCAATGCCCTGTATCTACCTCATTGAGCTCCCACGGACATCTCGTCGACTGTGATCGCATCCCCCAAGAGTGTCTTCTCATCTAGGCTGGCGTCTAATTTCTCCACTTCCTGCTCCGCCGTCGTGCCACTGCCTATGTTAGGGCCGCCGCCGGATATGAACCTCCTCCAATCGAAGTTCGCATGCCCTGCTCTGAGAACCCTCTTTCTTGCCACAAGCCCCCGACTATCTGCATTCCCACCGGCAGCAGGATCCCCGGGTTGACTGCTTGTGTCCGCCCAACTGGTATCGACATCGCAGGATGACCGGTCACGTTGAATATTGCCGTGTCCGTAGTTAAGCCAACGCCAGGCCCAAAGCAGGAATGGGGCGGCGTAAGGCATCGTAGGCATGACTACTATATCGAACTCCTTAAATGCTTCCCGATATGCGTCCCGGATTCGTCGCCTGATGTTGACCGACTTACCATACAAGCCCGGGAACCTCTTTGATAGGTATAATCCATTGATAACGGTGTTTTTCGTCGATGGGAATAACTTGTTGCAGTTCTCGGCTGTCCAGGACAGCCGAGCTTCCTCAAATTCCGTAAGGTAGAGTCCCCTCCGGCCGTGTGCCTGGCCCAGTACGCCTGCCAACCCCACGATCCGTTGCTGGATAGTCCAAACTAGATGCCCGTCCAAATGAGCTGGCACCGAGACTTTCTTGACCGTGGCGCCGAGATGCTCGAATGTCTTCGTCGCGGAGAGCACCAAGTTCTTACTTTTGGCTGCACAACGTTATGTTCATAACCTTCCATAAGGATACGCACGTTTAGACCGGATAGCTGGGGTGTTCCATTATCACTAGCTTCGCGGGCGACTCCGCGAACTGGAAGGAACCGTGTTCGCCAGATCCTAGTTATCTATCGTCAATGCCGTCGTATCCAGCGATGGCATCGGGGCATGCAGCAACATTTAGCACGGTCCGGGCGAGCGGTCCGTTATGGTCGTCGCTAGCGTCGCCGCTGGTGGCACCCGTATAAGTCGGACCCCCTCCTCACGCCCCACCCCCCCAACGCGCCACCATTTTCCCATACAAATCGCCGAAATCGCTGTTACGGCACGTAGGGCTTGGCGTTCAGAGCAGATTCCCATTAGCTATGTAAAATCTAAGGTGAAGAAAAAAGGGAAAAACAAAACAATCCTTGCAGCTTGGTGGGCTAGAAGTAATGTGGGCTAGGGCTGGGATTGGCCCCACCAGTGCACAGACCACTCCAGGTACGTACCATAACAATCGCTATGTTTTCAGAACATTATTATAAATCCAATAAAAATGGTAAAAATAACGGGTGTTCGAAGTTAATCAAACCTTTACCAATTAGATTTTTTAAAATTATTTACGGATTATGTAATAACTAGGTTATTTAATAACGCATTAAAAAAGTCGAAAGTTCGATTTTGTATACATTTTTAGCAAAAAATAAAAATTGTAATATTTTACCTTTTATAAACTAAATTATTAATAAAAGTTAGTAATAAAAATTATTAACATAAATCTAAGCTTTATTTTATATAATTCAGCCGGGTTTATATATATATGTATTTTATTTAACGTAGGACACAAGCGAACGAGCTATACAAGCGAGCGAACCGAATTCGCCCCACTTTAAATTCAAATTGTTATAACTTCGCCAATTTATATTAGATTTCGATGCAACTTTGTCGGGATATCTATCAGTATATCTAATAATTATTTCTAAAATATTAAAAAGATTCAGCTTATTTTCGTTAAGATACAAATTATTTTATATTATTTTTAAAATTACCTAATTCAACAGAACCTTTATGGAATAATATCAAATTTGGTATATTTTCATTATAATTTATAAAGAATAAGTTAATATTTTTTTTAATTTTAAAAAATCCCTTTATAGAGATATAAATAGGTGAGTCCAATTTTAAGAGGAAAAAGAAATTATTATATATGGCTAGTACATTTTAGACGTATAATTTTTACCAATTTAATTCTACGTTGACTTTATCGTTATAAAGGCGTATATAAAGTTTTATAAGTTTTTATAAAGGTTTGATATAGTTATGAATTTTTAAAAATCTGATTTTATTATATGGGTCCGAACGGCTCGCTCGCTTGTATAGCTCGTTCGCTTGTGTCCTACGTTAATTAATTATTTAACAAAAAGGGAAATTTAAGTACAATAGTTTTATGTCAAAATTCGAAATAAAAACATAATATTAAATATTATTATAACGCAAAACATTATTAACGTGCAATTTGAAAAAATGCCCTCGTTTTAACGTAGTGAGCTTGCGAACGGAGTGGACGAGGGTTATTGTGTCGAAAATTTGTTTCCCTTGGAGCCGATTACCGTATTTGGATCTTGGCACGTCCCAAATAGGAAGGTTTCGGCAACACCTGCCAGAATACCGCCGCCACCTGGCATGTCCAATAGCCCTCGATATCGTTAACTGCCCGGGGGGCGCGGGGGGGCGAAGCCCCCCCCGCCTAGGGCGTATGACGGCTTGCGAGGCCTGCGCCAGCAGGCCGAGCTAGCCGTCATCCGCCAAAGGCGGGCATGCATAGTCGACGTACGGCTAACGCTGTTAAAACGAGGGCATATTGTGCTTGCCGCGGCAACGCGGTAGCCTCACGTTATAATCTATTTATAAAGGCGTAACGTAGAACACCAGCTCGCGAGCCACACCACCTTGCGAGCCGCTTTTTGGCACTTTGCAACAACTAATTCAAATAACTCAACCATAACAGATCTAATTGATTTAATCGACGGTATTCCTTTTCGCTAACTATATTTACAGCTTTTAGATAAATGCACGCATTATATTAAGGCTTGTTACGGACGCCATATTGCCATTCCTTCTTCCCAATTCGTATGCGACGGCTACTATTAACAGCTATTAGCAACGCGTTTCTACCATTACCTCTTTTAACGGTTAAAAAACTTGTTCATCGTTTATAGTAAGTATTCTTTTTGATTGGAATTCCTTGTTTTAACAATTTTATATACGTAAGGGTCGAATTGTTGCTCCGACAAATCCTGCAATACCGCGACACGCCCTTCCGACGCGCCCTAAAACAAAGCCCTACAGCCTTGCCCCGCAGCCTTGTAACGCGTCTTCCAACAAGCCCTATAACCTCCTAATTTGCAAATATCTTCCACGTATTAAAGCCGCATAAAAAACGCTTACGTATACGGGTTAGAGATTCGATCGGTAATCGGTTTTTTGTCGGTCGGCTATAATACATTCGAAATGGGGGTGATATTGGCATAAGTACGTCGGGGGATGGTCGGTCGCATATCGGTTAACAGGAAGGAATTATAATATGGCGTCCGTAACATGCCTTATATAATACGTGTACGTAATAAAAAGCTGTAAATACGATTAGCGAAAAAGAAAACGATCGATTTAAATCAATTGGATTTGTTGTAGTTAAGTTATTTGGATTAGTTGTTGCGAAGTGCCAAAAAGCGGCTCGCGAGGTAGTATGGCTCGCGAGCTGGTGTTCTACGTTATATTATATTTGAAATTTATATTTTTATATATATTTTTAAAAATATTTAACCGTTTATTTCTTAGCTTTAACGTTAAAAATATAATTCATAAATTATATATTAATTTTATTATTTTATAATTAATTTCATACAGTTAAGCGTGTATTTATATCTATTTTAGTTAATTAATTATAAATAACGTACCACACAAGCGAGTCACTCACACAAGCGAGTCGCTCGTTTATCACGTGACTTTCTCTACATCAATTTAAAATATCATAAAATAACCATTTCTTAACCGATTTAAAAATAGTTTTCACTATAATGTTATTTTTTATTTATAATTTGATATATATCATTAAAACCCGATTTAAAAACGTTAAGATTTGATTATTTTAAGGTAAAATTAAAATTTATACTATTATATAAAAGTAAGAAATAAATTCGTATATTTATGAAAGTTATATTAAATTATGCCATCTTTTAATAT
>QJNZ01001093.1:0-26223 GCA_004155055.1 Monosporascus sp. CRB-8-3 | reverse complement strand
CCACTCAACACTATCCTCTCATCATCGCCTCCTTTCCACCTTTCCCCTCCATCGCGACGTGTTTTTCCTTTTTGTTTCTGTTTGCGCCTTTATCGCATCTGATCCTACGGGTTATCAACCGGGCAAAGGGGTCTCTACCTAGTTATTGGGTTAGGTCTCCACGCTGCGCTGCAGATTGTCCCAATTCGCGACAATCAGTTGTCTTCCTAATCGTTGGGAACGCTCGCTTCGTCGCTGTTCGTACATTGAAATTCTGCGCCAAACATCGAGTCGCATGGTTTATATGCCCCGAATCGAGTGATTTGGAAATCTTGAAAGAGGAGAAGAAAAGCGAGGAAAAGAAAGAAACCACTTGGTCATAGTCGCATGAGAGTGAATTGATTGCGACGGATCGTTTCCTGGGATATCAACCACCCATCGATTGAATCGCAAGCTGGAATGCTCGACGCGCCTCCTACGCATTCCTCACCGTTTAAACATCTTCATATAAACACCAACGCCGACACAATGTTGCCATCAATATCTGCATTGACCGTTCCAAGGGGCTTTCGCTGTGACCAGGACTTTAGGACACCCGAACCTTGTGCGCCCCACGAAGGAACTGGTCTGCCCTCTCCGCCCCCGCGACCACGATTAAGACTTAAGCGTCGCAATGTATCGCGCTTGAGTGCGCCAACCAAGCAGTTCCTTGCCTCAGTAGCCGCTGCTGACGTTCCTATACCGAGTGTCGAAGAAACCGAATCTGCGATGATGGATCAGGAGATGGACAACCTGCCGGATGTTCATGTACAAGTAGAGGACCTCGATGATATGGATATCTACGAGCACCTGCATTCCCGAACGTTTTCGCCTCCGAAGACGCCCGCTATCGACCTCCCTCCCCCCCTTTCCCCTACGAAGTATCCCAACTGGTCTGTCGATGATGGTTGGGACAGCTCGGACATGGAGTCCAGCTCAGACTATGAATCCAGCAGGCCTTCTACTGCTTTCTCAACGCATACGAGTGCTTCATCATTCAGTCGATGCTCCTTAGCGTTGGACGATGACCACCTTAGTCCAGAACCAGAGACCGAAGAAGTCGCCAATTCAGATGTCCGATATGAACCGGACACCGTTCGTCGCAGGAAGCCACGTAAGGCTCCATGGACCAAAGCAATGACTGCGCATCTATGGTCAACTTATCAACTCTATTTGCAAGACCCTAAGGTCACGCCGATGCGACTAGGCAAGAGCTGCATACCTCCGCATGGTGTTTGTTTGCGCGTAGCACGTGAAGCCAAGAGGACCTGGAGAGGCTCAAACCCGAAGTCGGCGGCTAATCCCACGAGCCGGTGCTCTACCCCGACTGCCGAGTCTTCCAAGCCGTTCGTTCAATGGCCTCATACGTGCGCTGCTACTCGTGCGTATCTTCGCGAACTATGTAGGCTGAAAGCCACGGCCAAAGCAGGACGCCGACGTCTCATGACTCGGAGTCCCACCCCCTTCAACAGGGCTGCTCATCGCCGCTGGAACCAAAGATCTACACCAGCACGCTCCCCCTCCATCTTTTCGGGACATGACATGGCGATGTCGCTCACTCTGAGCACCTCCGAGACAATGCAGCCTCATTGTCCACTTGCACAGCTCTCTAGGTCGGAAATCGAGCCGTTTCCGGATCTTATTTTATTAGCGGACCATGAACTATGTGCGCCCTCCAAGGATGACCCGCCTGCTCTT
Source organism: Monosporascus sp. CRB-8-3 (assembly GCA_004155055.1). NCBI lineage: Eukaryota > Fungi > Ascomycota > Sordariomycetes > Xylariales > Monosporascus > Monosporascus sp. CRB-8-3. The sequence continues at coordinate 24,507 of QJNZ01001093.1, read as the reverse complement.
AACCGGACTCACTTTGGCTCTCCCTTCTCCGCCAACAGCTACGGACCCACCTCGTCGGCTTCCTCAGCTGCCAATCTCGGCTTGCCCAAGCAATCGAGCACTGTGGGCTCCCGCAAGTCATTGAAGTCTCCTGTTCGCCTGACGAGGTCCCGTTCAGGAACTCAGAAACGCAGGTCTGCCAAGACCGCTGAAGACCTCCCACGCAAACGGCCCAGTCTTGCTGCTGTTTTTGGGGAAGAAATAACCACTGCTGCGGGTAGTGAGATGGTCGATGGTCAGCATCAGCCAGCGCAACCCCGTCCCTCTACAGTGGACTACGGCGATGATCCATTTCAGATCGCAGCACCAGCAGCACTGCCCGAATCAATCTCCGGGGATTTTAGACCCTTTTCCCTGGCAGCTTCCGCGGAATTGACATCGTCTATGCAGCCACCTCGCCTAGGCTCGCCCTTTCCCGGGTCGAGTTCGAGCCATTCGTTCCCGACTCGATCATCGGCGCCTATCAACCTGAACTTAGCTGGTCTTGGCCGACCTTTTGCAACAGTACAACAACCCATACAAAGGAGGCCGGAAACACCTCCCCCTAGATCGAGTTTGGCATCCCGCTTGGCATACCTTGATCAGCGCTTGAGAGACTTCAGAAATCGCAGGTGTTCACAGTCACCATTCTGATGTCTAGTCGCTCAACGACTATCCTTTCTCCTAACATATACTACTTTCCTTTGTACGACTATTCTGTTACGCTATCACGTCTTTTATGACTTCACGATATCCGTACGATATCTCAACGCCCACCTGCATAATGCATAATAGGGGCTACGACAATTGGCTCCCCGCTCTATGACATACGGCTCAAGATACCCATACCCTCCCACAGGAGAATTGTGGAGTGGATGACTTACGACGGCTCAAGCGAGATTCTTTTTCTTTTTGCATAATTCTCGAGGAGACGATACCGGTTTGGAGACCAAATTTATGATACACTATTGTTGGCATAGCCTCACATAGCGGAAACTTCTTGTACGAAAACTAGGGTCTTTGTTCTTACATCATGAGGATCACGAAGGATATGATACGATTGACGTACCAGAGGAATGGACTCTTTTGATATGGATTCACAATTACGACTTGGCATATTCTCCCTGCCAGCCACACACTGACGCTGGCTCGGCTTGGAGAATATCGGCGTTCTGGAAATAAGAACAGGAGTGTTCAAACGATTTGACGAAGGTTCTGGACTATGAACAGACCAGTTGCATGGTGTCGCCATTGCGATAGACGTTGACGATAGAGAATCGGTCAAGTCAACTCAAGAACCCTCGCTTTTCAGATGTGATCGTATAATACGTGATTAAGCCGTCTACATATGGGACTGAACGGTCAACTTGTTTGCATCCATTACGTTATTCATCTCAAACAACCACTTGCTTTATAAAGCTTAACCGTACTAATATATCCAGGTACGTGTTTATAGCATCCAGCCCTGCTATATCCTCATGATTTAATAGCAGATGGTAATGTGCTAGGTTAACGGCTTACTGCAAGGAGAGTGCCTGGCTCGACGATGTGATAGCCCTAGCGTTAGCTCAGATCCTGAATTATCGTATATATCTACCCATTTAGGTAGGTAAGCAGCTCTCTACTTTCGTAAGGTCCAGACTATCCGGCAGAGACGTTTCGGAAGTGCATTGGTATACTCCTTATCCCATGAATCGCTAGCGTCACCAGCGACTAGGAGAGTACGACAGGAATTATCCGCGCCTACAAGATGACCTTTGCTACCTCCTGTCCTCAGGATGTATTGCCATTTCCCGTAGTCTACCGCGGCTGGAAACGCCAGGTTTGACCGGCAAGGCGCTTCGCCTTAGACGGGGAGCAGAGGCTCGGCCAGCATTAGGCAGATGATGGCCAGCTCGGTTCCCACCTCACTGACAAGGCTCTTCGACACCGGATGCCGAGTTGTAGCATTAACCAGCTCCTGGTGGCTCCGAAGTATACCCGCTTTACATTGCTTGTGGTCTATAGTCTGACGGGAGCCCGCCGGCTGGGTTATATATACACACTTAAAGGCATATCTGGCGATTCGGCCCCGGGGCCCTCTGAGGCTCGCAGGGCAGGGACAGGAGCAGGTGAAAAAGGAGGCGGTAGGGGAGGTGCCGCGAACGGGCGCGGCGGCGGCAAAAGGGACAGGCACCTGCTGCCCGTGGGCGTCCGTGGCGGGCCTGCGAGGGGGAGGCGGAGTAGCACGAGTTCGAGATCCCAAGGCCTCGTGGCGGAGGAGGATAAGGAGGGGGACGGGGGGGGGACGACACCGCAGCCGCCGGAGATGAAAGGGGCAGCAGATTTAGGAGCATGTGGGAGGTGTACGCCGGCGAATACGAAGCAGTCGAGGCGTTTGTGTACCGGTTCGTCGGGATGCTGCATCGTTTGGGTTAGGCGGCTGAAGAATAATTTAGATGCCTTGAAGACGGCGCTAGGCTCGCCGGCGAAGCAAGTAGCGTTGGTAGACCGCCCTTGCACGTCTTGGCGTCCCGTGTCTCATGAGGTATCTGTACTGGGCTTATGCGATGATAATCAGGGGCATTCATTGACCAGTCTACCTGGCATTATACATTTCAAGTTACATCATGCAGCAACACCTATCGAGCGATGATATGTGATATGATTCGTCCCTTCCACTTGAGAGCTGGGCATACTCCGACGGCTTTCACGGCGCACCAACTTAACAGTACGATCACTTCCCTTTCATAAATACAATACTGTTAGCTACTCGGGGGTGCCATTCCTTCCACCAAATTCAACCAACATCATGTTCTCTACCAACACCATCAACTGACAGACTATATCCATCACTGCAAGACAGTATCCGTCGTTCTCATTTCCCTCGAGACCAGTAGCGTGAGGTATGATATACTGGGCACGGCGTCACCACCCGTTTCCAGCAACGTGCGTAAAACAACGCGACCTTGTCCTTCAACCGAAGTGGTCCAATAGTTTCAGGCACTTCCCGATAAGGTGTGAAGAGTGACCGGCACCGTGTTAGCGGCAGGCCTAGGGTCCTTCCTCATCCACCGGATGCGGTGTATAGGGGGACGGCCAGACAAGCGCTTCTGTGCCGCGTCTCCCAACTCGATATTTGCACAACATGTCAAGTTCAGGGTTCCGAAGAAAACCCTCGGTTTTGCAACATCATTTCCCTATATGGGTGACGAAGAGCAACAGGACAACATTTAGCCGACCATTTCCGGATCGACTTAGGACGACGCCTCTCGGATAGTGGCTATCCTGTAGCTCATCTAAATCCGTCGAGGCCCCTGTTATAAAAGGGACAGTACTCTCCTATAGCTACCAGCTTCGATAATACTGTGGTCTGAATCTACTTAGTCGAGTAGACACTGGAGTGAAAGGCAATCGTCACCAGGAAACCCGCGCTGCGGTCCCAGTTTGCCAGGGGAGGATTAGACATAGGCGGAGGGTGTATATCGGCTAAGACGGCCGTTGGTGTTTGGCAATCGTGCGCAGGCGGTGTCTCTGGGGGTACAAAAGAGGCCCTGTGGGCGTGGCACACACTGGCGATGTTGCCCACATTATTCCATCATCTTAGCAAGACGAAATCTCAAGGCTTTTGTAGAACTCATAAGCTCATCGCGCATCAAGATACATGTCGAAGATCGAATCGCTGGACGGCGACAAGGCGGATGATTCCAATGAAGCGTCTGAGCTGTCGGTACCCCTGGACTTGATGTCACCGTCTGTCAATGGCGACGTAGGAGATGACAAGGTAGCCGGCGGCAATAGTGGAAATGTATGTGGGCAATTACCCTGGCCTACTTTGGATCTGTGGGTGTGGAAGGAACACTGGCGGTAGCCGAACTGACGCTCCTCGTTCCGCAGGTTGTTGGACGGTAATCTCAGCTGCGGGTTCTTGGAGTGGAACAGGTGCTTGCAGTTGGACATTTTCAGCAGATGGGTAACGTATTCTTCCCAGAACCCAGGGCAGATGTCGAAGAGGTCTTGGATGCGGTCGGCCACAAATTCTCGCTGCACACCACCGAGCAGCCAAGTGGTCACTACAATAAACAAGTCAGTATCAGCTACTATAGAGAGTTCCCTGAGAAAGCAGAGTACGATCCCTAGGCGAAGGGGAGAGCATATGTCCAAATTTCCACCCGCGAGAAATCATGCCTGAAGGACAAATGGGAAGAAGGGAGTTGGAGAGTACAAGGATTACTTACTAGCAACTATCCACTTGCGCAGCCGGCAGCTCACTTGGGCGTCGCATACCTGGTAGACGTATTGGACGAGTTCCGGGACGACATCCCAATTACAGCGGAGGTAAAGATCCTGTATGGCGTCCATGGCGAAGTCCTGCAGCGCCGGGAGCTGGATCTGGGCCGCGAACAGGTGCAGGTTGACGAGGTCCCAGTGGAGCTCGCTGCAGCCGTCGTCCGCGTCGGCCTCGTCGATGAAGTCGTGGAAGCCCTTGCGCTCGTAGATCCAGTAGTGGAACAGCTTGAACATCTCCGGGCACTGGTCGCGCAGCGACACGATGTGGCGGGCCTCGCCGTTCTCGATCTCGACCCGCGACGCGCCTACGAGCTCGCGGAAGAACTTGCAAGACGAAACAAGGAGTTTCCTCCCTATGATAAATTCCTGTTGCTCCGGGCCGACCAGTATCCTGACGGTGGCCAGTTCCGCATTGTTATTACTGAAAGCTTCTCGTTAGCCCCCTGGTGGTTTGTTCAACCTCGACGAGGCCAAGAACTCACCGGCTTGACAAGCTCAGCGGAGCTCGCCTAGTGGTCGAAGGTCTTCTCCCATGCATTGTCGCGGATCGTCTGATATGGCAAGGACGTTATTCAAACGAACAAATGGGGTCGTTCGATGCGAAGCAAGACGTCCACATTAGTTTCTTTGCAAGAATCGTTCGAGGACACCGGGAAGAAATACTCTCCGGGGTCATTGTTCATGCTGGCGAGCACTTGACACATCCCCAGGGGATTAGCGTTCCCAACAAGGTGTCATGCATGGTGGACCAGCCTCGTTAAACGAAGGTTTACTCCAGCTGGCTGTACCCCAATTACTACGAAGTTTTGGACGAACCTCGTGTTTTCGTCCAATCTTTACATAGCTCCGCCTGCAACGGTGGCTGAATCTTCCCTGGATTGAGCTCCCCTGCATGCATTATCGTGGTAGGGCAAGACACGAAACAGATCTGGTACCCGTAGGCCTGGGCAGTTGACGACATTTACTCCCTCGTGCTGACGGGATGATGCAGGATGCAAAAGGTGTGACAAGCTGTCGAAACGTGGTGGCTTGCTTCATTTCGGTTGCAACCCCTGATTTGCGGAGACGGTGTAGGCTCTGGCTATAATAGTCAAACATGACCCTATATCCAGCAGCTGAAGCACAAAACCAGATCACGGAAACTTATTCTTATACTTGGGCCTTTTTTCTATCATACGTACAGATAGCATGATTACTCGTTCCCTTATCAATAGAAAAGTGAAGTAAAACTCGACAAGGGCACGATCGCTATGAACTATGTATGTATACATGTATGGTATGTAGGTACAGTATGACAGAGCCATGACGTTAGGTACTTGGCATCGTCTAGACCAGGGCAGTTTCCCCGAGTAGCATTTCCATGCAAAAAACAGAAACCCTATGTGGAAAAGGACCCAAAATATCTCCACACGAGCAAGCAGCAGCAGGGATATCCACATCTTTACCTACACATTCTCCAATCTGCAACACGATCTCCGAAGATGCAGATCGGAAACTTTCCAGAATAAGCGGCTTATTCTGAAGACTACACGGAGATTTTCCGGCGATGTACTATAGGGCTTGTACCCTACAGTGTCCAGGGGGTATTTTCTGTTAGTTCCCTCCACCGACTCCAACCGTACATCTACGTTCCCATACAATTTGTATAGAATTGAACATGATCGAGCTATTTTTCATGCTTCCGGTTATTGCAAGTGACTAAAAATCCGATCTAGAAAATAGTGGCTAATGTATATCCCATACGATATCTATAGGAGTCTACATTCTTGCCTTAGGTGGTAGAAACCGGGCCTGTGGAGGTAACTAACAGAAAATACCCTGGATCCTGCTGGATGCTCGTACAACGCCATTACTTTTTCTTATCGGCGATGCATCCAATCGATAAGCTCCATTTTGCGGGAATTCGGAGACTAAAGTTTCAGTTGCCATACAGGTGTAGAGAAGGCTGAAACGTCGTCAACCTGTTGACAACCGTCGTCGTCAAGACTTTCCAACGTTGATAGCCATTCCAATCAAAAATGGTTATTCAGTAAGCCATTCTGAAAATATCCGAATTGCGCCGAAGTCTCCCGAAACTGTTCACTTGCGGAAAAGTACGTATGTCATGCAGTTGGGACGAGCCGCGGAAACCTATTACTACTAAATTCACCAGTTAGTTGGAAAAAGCCCCGTGGAGTAAGACTCCATCCGATGTACGTATCCGGGAGCCGAAAAGGAGGGAACAGTGAGTTCCTGTCGCCATCCGCCCCATCGATGTCGCGAGCTATTTTTGAGGGAACGACGTAACTTTCGAACAGTACTTGGGAGCTACTGCTACGTACTAATACTAAGTAAGGATTACTCACGATGGCTAGCGAGTTGCATACTAACTATGTACCTATTTATGGGGGCGGACGCTCTTGATCAGAGACTCTATTGGGGCGATATTCCGGTGGTCTCCACGGAACACGACTACCGTGGCTTATACATAGGTTTCCAGGTGGCGGGCACAGGTTCCTTAATAGCGGGTAAAAGATGCGCCATCAAAGAATTCCGCACGACTTTACTTATTAATCAACAGCTTACTTCCTTGATTTCAAGATATCCGACGCTCATTAGTCAAGGAGATTGTTGGGATGGAAGTTCCATTTACTTGAATAATGATGCTTCGATTCGTGTCAACGGGGACTTTGTGGATTGTTCGACATATCGGAAGGTCCACCATAGAAATCACCTTCTTGCGTGGCATGCTATTTCCAAGTGGACTAGGACGCCTATAAAGGTAGTTAGAAGGCCAGGTTTGTAGATTTTCTTGTCTTCGTGTGCCAGAAACTAGAGAGAATAGACATCCGACGACCCATTGCCAACTGAACTGATATCTCCGCCGTCGTCATCAAAGCACGCGAGACACGCCGTAAGCCCCTTCTCATATCGACATTCTGGTGCTGTTGAAGTCATTGCCATCATGTCTTCTCTTGTGAACAAGGCCGCACCGAACGTGTCGTACTACACTCCGGCGCAGGATCCACCGGCGGGGTCAGCGCTGGATCAGGCTTCTGCGCCGACGCTCTTCCGACCGATAAAGATCCGTGGCATGACGCTCCAGAACAGGTTCGTCGTGTCGCCAATGTGCCAATATAGCGCCGACGACGGGCACTTGACCGACTGGCATTTTGCGCACTTGGCCCAGTTCATTCTGCGCGGCACGGCCCTGACCATAGTCGAGGCGACGGCCGTTACGCCTAACGGCCGGATAACGCCGGAGGATGTGGGGCTCTGGAAGGACAGCCAAAAGGAATCCATGCGGCGCATCGTAGAGTTTGCGCACTCGCAGGGCCAGAAGATCGGTATCCAACTCGCTCACGCCGGTCGTAAGGCCTCGACTGTCGCACCGTGGCTGGTCGCCAATACCTCCTCGAGCGCAGTCGCGGCCAAGGAGAACGGCGGCTGGGAGGACAACGTGTGGGCGCCGAGTGCCATCAAGTATGGGGACGGCTATGCCACGCCCAAGGCCATGGCGATCGAGGAGATTAAGGGGTTCGTGCAGAGCTTCAAGGACGCGGCCAAGAGGGCCGTCGACGTCGGCTTCGACTGTATCGAGATCCACGGTGCGCACGGGTACCTCATGACGGAGTTCCTGTCCCCTATCACCAACCAACGGACAGACCAGTACGGCGGCAGCTTCGAGAACCGCACGCGCCTGCTCTTCGAGGTCATCGAGGCCGTGCGGAGCGTCATCCCCGAGACGATGCCCCTGCTGCTGCGCATCTCCGCCACCGAGTGGATGGAGCACGCCGGCGGCGAGAGCTGGGACCTCGAGCAGAGCATCCGGCTCGCCAAGCTGCTCCCGGCCGCCGGCGTCGACCTGCTCGACGTGAGCTCGGGCGGCAACAACCCAGACCAGAAGATCGACATCCACCCGTACTACCAGGTCAGCCTCGCTGGGCGCATCCGGGAGGAGCTGAAGAAGGAGAACAAGGACATCCTTATCGGCGCCGTCGGCCTTATCACCAACGCCGAGATGGCCCGGTCGATCGTGCAGGAGGGCAAGTCGAACTCCAGCACCGGCATTCAGGCGCACGACACGGTCGAGGTGACGGAGGAGTCGGGCCTGACGACGCAGGCGGACCTAGTATTCGTCGCGCGCCAGCTGCTAAAGGAGCCCGAGTTCGTCCTGCGCTGCGCACACCAGCTGGGCATCGCGGTCAAATGGCCCAACCAGTACCACCGTGCCGAGTGGCGAACGAAAGAGAGGATCTAGAATATAGATAGATAGACAGACGGGTCGGATAAGTTACACATAGAGTGTTACAGTGGGGCGTTGCAACGGATAAACCGGGATAGATGACAGCAACACGCCGCCGGTTAGATAGATTCCCGTATATAATCACGAATCGCATGAGAAACGAAAGATTAAGCCAAATCAGCGTTCTTATGCTCGTTCAGATCTATCGCATATGGTGTTGAAGGCGTACATGAAGTGTTGGGCTGTACGTTCTACTATGCTTGGTAGCTCCATGTCGGTCCTATTGACCGTCAAATTATAGGTATAGGTCGGGTCCAAATATCATAGCATCCGGTGTGTAGGAAATGAAGCTCCGTTCATCTACGGTTGTTCTACGCTATTTTGTCCCGAGCTGCGGGCGGTTCGGACCGGCTGAGCGGGCACTGGATTGTCCTGCTCCACTACGACATCATCGTCCGTGACCTCGGGACTTTTCATTGCCTCCATAGACCTACCCCTCCCAAGCTGCGAAATCCGCAAGGACAAGCATCCCGAATCATCCCCGTTCATGCGCCTTACATATCAGCTGGGTCCGGAGCTTGTCTCGGTCAAAACGCTTTTTTTTTTCTTTCCTGGAATAATATAGTGAAGAAACCTCTTCGCCCACAAAATGGGCTCCGTCAGCCCCTCCAATGACGAGCTGACCGTTTTGGTCACGGGTTTTGGCGTGCGTCACTCTCTCCTAGACGTGATCAATTCCTCGTGCTTGCCTCGTCATGACCCAATATCCCAGTAGTGGATGTCGCCCCGGAGTCTAACAGTAGGGTTAGCCTTTCAGGGAGCATTACCCGGTGAATCCTTCCTGGGAGATAGCCTCGTCCCTGCCGGACTACCTCCCGCCGGATAGGGTCAAGGATCCGACACGCCGGTCTCCGCCGGACCTGCCCAGAGTTCGGATTCTCGTGCATCCCGAGCCAATCCGTGTGAACTACGAGGTCGTCCGGAACTTGGTCCCGAAGCTCTGGGATGACCCCAATCAGAAGATAGACTTCGCCGTCCACATCGGCATGGCGGGACCTCAGCCCGTCTACGCCCTTGAGAGGCTCGCGCATAGGGACGGCTACAAGATAAAGGATGTAGACGGCAATCTTCTCGGGGACGAGGAGAGGCATAGCCAAGAGGGCGAAAAGTGGATCTGGCACGATATGCCGCAAGAGATCACCACCGACCTAGACATCGACGACGTGTACAAGATCTGGGTCGAGCGCAGTCCGGTGAGTGTCTCGGATAGTCACGAGAGCCGCTTCTCTACTCGTTTCACGGAACTAACATGCAGCGCTCAAGAAAATCGGGAGGACGGCGTTGCGAATTTCGGATGACCCGGGGCGGTACATGTGCGACTTCATTTACTATTCGAGCCTGGCACACCTGTCGAAGCAACAGCGGCCCAAGAAGTTGCTCTTCTTCCATGTACCCGCTGGGTCTTGTCCTGAACGTATGGCGCTGGGAAAAGAACTCGTCCTGCAGCTGATCCGATCGATTGTCGAAAGCGAAGTTGGCCGTACTGATGGAAGCAAAGTCTAGATATGAACCGCTCCGGAATATCAGTGCGTGCTGGTCCGCGGCTATGAGACCCAGTATGACGTCGATAGGGATGAAGCTTACCCACAAAGAGTCTCGCTTATGCTCCGTGTTGTTTATCATATAGCCATCTCGGCGATCGGGTTTGGGAATTAAGGAGCCGGCTCTAGCATATGAAGGGACCTGCTATGTAAAGATGTCGTAAAAATGATGCGTATAAGGGTACTGGGTAACATATCATTCATATTATCTGATCATACAAGATCCAAAACCATGGGTCGTTCGTTACATAAATGCTTGTTACCGTCACCAGCGATCCAGTAAAGAAGTTCGCATTAAGCCGCCGGCCAGATCAAGGAATAGACTGGTGAAAACCAGATTCACTCGAAGCTTGCGCTATAGAAACCGATAAAATAAATCAGAGAAGCCATCGCACGGGAAATTCGACGTTGCCCGTTATTGGAAGAGAAGCGCCAACGCCCCTGTCTCATTATTCATTCCCCCCTGGCTCCACACCGGGTCGTCGTAGAGATATACCTAGAATAAAAGAAAGCGGATTCCCTTAGCCAAGCAAAGGTCGACAGGCATCCCGGTGTTGACCCCTGTCTGGTCTGGACTGTGCAGGCAGCATCACGCTGGCGACGTCTCCCTCCCGTAACCGCCACACGAAGATGATCCCCTCCGGGCCGCAGAAGTCGTCCCAAACGCCTTGATCAGCGGCCCCCTTCATCCCGGCATCCTGACTATCTAGAGGCGGTCTTCGGGGGATATTTCTTCCCACCCACCTCGGCCTTCGGCTCGCAAGTGCACCACTCATCCGCGGGCACCTTGTCGAGGACCTCGGGTATATGCCTGCCGCACCCGAACCACGTGGTCTTGCCTAGGTTAGGAGTGGGAAGAAGCGTCAGCCACGAGCGCGTGGTAGACTCGGGACTACAGACGGAGAGGGGGACGGATCGGACTTACTGCACTGGCTGCAGGTTGCCTTCATGCACATCTTCGGGGCAATTCCTTTTACTAAGTGCTGTATATGTGTGAGAGAGATTGCTAATGCGACCGTTTAGGAAGATAGGTATTGGGCCGCAAATGTCGGTGATGTTGGGAAACTATGAGCATCGAGACTGATAGAGCGGTATGGTAATCGTCAACGTTAAGTCGGCCAAATAAATACTCCTCTGGGTCAAGGGATACGGGCCTCCGATCCCGACGTTACCGTCCATCGGCGACTATAAATAAGCGCGTAGGCCAGTAAGTCGCCGACTAGCCTAGTGCTTTACCCACTCCATGTCGGCGATTAGCGGACCTCGAGTCTCACGGCCTAGAATAAGGACGCCGAAGGGTGGCTGCCTTATTGAAGGAGGAACATATTGTTAGGCCGGAATCTGAAGGTGTGTTCGGTAGAGCTTCGCGGCTACGAAGTATGTAACGTTTTGCCACTTAGAGGTTACTCCCATTTCGAATCAGAGTGTCCCCGCCCCACTTAGCTTTTGAATTACATACCTTTTTTTATATGGGCCCTTTCATAACGCGTATAACCCTTCGACAGCAACATAACAACAACGCGTTAAAGCTGTTTTAATAAACAATTTGTACGATATACAATATTTCGAAACGGTTAAAACGCTAATTAACTTTAATCCGAAAGCTAAACATAACAAACGCCTTATAGCCGTACAGAAATATAACCTACTGGTTTATATAACCGAAAATAGCTTTTTTAACGGTAATTTAACTGTTGCTTTCGACGTTAATAAACGTACGATTAAATGATACCGAGCTTAATATAAAGCAATTAAACGATTCCTTATAAACGGCATTAATTATTATTATAAAAAAAATTTAAAATTATTTCTTTAAGCGCTTAACGTAAATGTTATATATTATTACGCGTTATTTTATTACCCGTTACCTTATTTAATTAACGTTAATTATATAAAAGTTATTTAAAAAATTAACTTATAAACTTAACTTATATTTCGACGAAATATAATAATTCCTCGCCGATTATTACAATATATACGTAATTATCTTTACAATTTCGAAATACTTAAAAATTATCGATTAAATTAATAAAAAATAAAAAATTAAAATTACGTAAACGGATTCGGGATAACGGATATAATATCTTTACGCCGTTATTAAATACTTTTTTTAATATATTTATTTTAATAAACGAATCGGATATTAATAAACGTAATATTAACCGTCGTTACGGTTAGGTATTTAAAGGCTTTATTTTTTTCGTACGGTAAATTTTAAAGCGAAACCATCGCTTTAATATACTGCCGGTAATTACGGTTAACGGGTTTTTAAATACTTTTATATATTCAGGGTTTTCTCCCTAGAGGAGACGTAACCGTGGAACTAAATTAAACAAATAAATAGATTGTATTATCGGTTGTTAAATTTTACCAAACCTTAACCTTATAGATTGCCCAGTTATGCCCTTATCGACGACTATTCTTAACGGAATTCTGAACGGTTTTTGCAATCCGGAGTAGCCGGATAAATTATCGTTTATAATCTTTTAGCTTATATCGATTTAAAAGTTAAATTTCGACGTTTTTAAACCCGTTATCGTTATTTTTTAATTTTGCCAGTAATTTTTCTATAAGCCGGATATTTTTTGGTATAAATTTGCGTAAAAACCGATTATTTCCGCCGTTTTAAATTAAATCGTATCCGAAAATTAAAAATAAAACCCGATTTTTTTCGGATAGGTTGTTAATATCGACGGAGGTATCGATATATTTTATTCGGCCGATTATTTTATTTAGGTCGGGTAATTTAATTAAAACCGTTTCCGTCGAGATTCCGGAGGTACGGAGTATTGGGACTTTATATTCGGATTTAGCCGGCATGTTTTGGTTGTTTTGATTAATAGGGGTTTGAGAAGGTGCCCTGAGATTGATCGAGGTTGAAGAAGGTGGCTGTCGTGAGACTGGCGAAGGGTCGCAAAGCAGCTATCTTATACGGACTTAAGGTTTACCGCGAAAAGCTTAACATCTCCTAAGTCATTGTCTGTTTTCCAGGAGATTCCCCCTGCCAAACCGTAGAGCTAGAGGGCATAAGGTTTATTAGGGTCGAAGCTTGTTGGCATTACGCAACAGTCGGCTTCGGGATAAGGCTTTTCGCGACCGAAATATAATTTATCGTTACCGTAAAAACCATTAATAATTACCGTATTCGAAGATACTGGGTAAAATATTTATTATGTTAATTATTGGTATAATTACTTTATATCTTTAGCTTAACCTGGATAATACGGCTTAAACCTAATAACTTTATATATATTTAGGGTTTATTAATTACAAAGGCTTTACTTTATAATTAAAGGAAAAAGTATTACCGTTAATAAACCCGTTTCCTAAGTTACGTTCCGTATTAATAATAAATAATATTAATTTTTATTACTCGGATAAAATATATACGATATACGAAAAAGCTAAGGTAAAATTACAATATTTCCCTTTATATTTATCTAACTTTAACCTTATTAAAACGTTTTTTAATAACCTTAAAGCTTATATCCGTTATTACGTTAAATATATACTTAACGATTTTCCTAACGATAAACTATTCGGGTTATTTCTTATAAAATATTATAAATAAATTAAATAACGGAAATAAATAATAAAAAATTACTTTAAAACCATATAAGTAAATTAGGATTTAATAAATTAATATATATATAATAGAACAATATAGTATTAAACTATTATTAAAACCTTTCCCGTATTAAATATCCGTCCCTTTAAACTTCCTCTTTTTTAAATGGTATTATTCTAAGGCATTAATTATGCCGTTTATCGTATTCTTCCTTATTTTAATTACCCGATATTCTAAGGCGGTAATAATAGCAAGTTTCGGATAACTATTTCGTTACGTATATAAGCGTTAAAGAAAAATTAACGGTTTAAAGAATTTATAAAAAGGTTAAATTATTAACGAGATGTTAATATATAAAAAATCCCATGTATATTATTAATAAAAAATATTAGTTAAAATTAGACTTTTTTTTATATTATAATATTATTACTTAAAAATCTATTAATTTCGTTATTAAAACCCTTAGTTTTTAAAATATATACGAAATAACGAAAAAAAAACACTTAATTTTAACTATTATTTTTACGGAATAACTTACTTAATCGCGAATAAAATAATACCTTAAGATTTTAAAAAACGTTTTCGAATTTAAACGCGCTTTATATATACGAATTAACGTATAATTTAAAAGGCTTAAAAACCTTTTATTTAATCTTTCGGGATATAAATTACTTATTAAGAAGGTAATATATTTATAAAAAAATAATATTGCTATTTCGTAAGGCGTTATATAAATACTTAATTTTTTTTATGTTATTATTATAAGCTGTTACAAATCCTTTATATACGTTTCGAAGTAACTTTTTAATATCTATATTTTTAGAAATAGAAGGCCAAGAATTGCGAATAAAGAGGTTAAAGAAGTTATTATACGTTTGCGTTAAAGGAGGTAGCATAGGAGGTAACTGTTATTAATCGTTATATTCGTTTACCGTAACCGTCGGATTCGAAAAGTTTTAAAGGGTTTCGGTAATTAGTTAATTTTGCTGTATAATATACCCCGTTAAAAGTTGTTATTTATTAACTTAAAACTTATTAGCTATTATATTTAAGAAATTTTCCCCGAAGTAATTATATATAATATTTATATTATTATTATTACTGTTATTCCGACGTTTTAAAGGCTTAGTTTTAAGAGTTTTTAAAAGTTTATTTATTTCGCGTTATTTTTTAATGCTTTCGAATTCCGCGTTTGTCGCGTTTTTTTTTTATAAAATTCGTTATATAACCCGATAAAAGGCGTTTTATATATAACGTCGGATTAATTAATATTGTTATATTAACGCACGAATTATCGGGGTATTATATTATAGTAATAAGTGTTATTTTTAACTTAATGTATTTAGGGATTAACGTCTTTATAATTAGGGTAATTTTTGCCTTTTTTATATTTAAGTGTACGTAATAAAGCTTTACGGATTTTAAAGCCTTTGTTGAATTCGGTTTATATACCGGCTGTAGGTATAAATAGGTATTTCGTAATAGGCTTTCGACCTGTTATAAAGGGGTTCCGGGAAAAGTTTTTAAAAGTTATAAGCGTAAATGTTTTTATAACGTTACCGTTTCGGGAAGTTTTAATAAAAGAATTATCGTTAACGCGGGTTAATTGTTATAAAATATAGCTATTCCGAAATAACAAGTGTTAGCGTTATATAAGGAAAGTTTTTCGGTTTATTACGTTATTAATAGGTTTAAGGGTAAGGTTAGGTTAAGGTTAGAGTTTTTTTAATCGAAAGTTAAAGCTATAAATAAAGTTTAAGAAAATATTTTCTTTATTACGTTTTATAATATTACTAATAGTTTTAATAAGTTTATTAATATTAAAAAGATTATAACATATTATATAAGCGAATCGCTTATATAAGCGAGTCGTTCGTTTTTTAGTATTTTATAATAACGAAGTTAAATAAATTAATTATAACGTAATAAATTAATTTAAATTATTTAGATTTCTTATCGCCAGACGTCTTTATAATTTCTTTACAAGTACGCGTATTATATCCGGGCTTGCCATAAACGCTATATTTCCGTTCTTTCGTTTAAACCTTTTTATAACGATTACCTTTAGCTTTTATTAGCTGTAATTATTTATTATTACTTTCTTTTTTAGCTATAAAAACCTTTGCTTTCCTTATAATAAGCGTTCCCTTTTTCTGGAAACGTATATTTTTAATTTTCCGACGTTTATTAAAAATATAATTCGTTTTGCGAAAATAACCGTTTTTTTTTTAAGAAAGTAATTTTATGCAAGGTCGTTGGGTTTAAGCCGTATTATCCAGGCTGAGAAAGTAATTTTATATAAAAGTAATAAGTTATTTTTTATTAAAAGATTAACCGATTTAATTATCTTTGTCGGCGAGTTACCTTGATAATTTTTAATTTTCTTTTATAAATAACGTTTTTATCAAATCGCTTTAATAATATTTTTAGGAATTTTCGTAAATGGAAAAATAACGGAATTAGTAAAGGTAAATAAAAAGACGGTCGGTATAAATATAACTAGAATTTTTAACTTGAAAAAAATACAATTAGGATCGAATAAAACAAATCCCATTTTTGCGAATCCGGATTTAATATTGTTAGTTGTTATAACAGCTTTAAACGCGTTGTAAAAACCGGTAATAAAATTTTCCTTAATAATATAAGTAACGTAACGTTATATAAGATTTTCGATATATAACGAATAAGCGCGTTTTAATACGGAAAAACAGGATACGTCAAAAGGTTAAAACCGATAGGAAAAATAAGCAGGTATATAAAATGTAATAATGTTATTGGTTTTGTAATAATTTTTGAATTCGATCGAATAATAACTTTTGTAACCGTCGAAAATAAAAAAACGTTTCGAGCTTTTAATACGCGTTTTAATATACTTATCGAAATGTTTAATTTATTTTAAACTTAGTTTATTTGTCGTCTAGCCGTTTTCGTTTACGGTAATCCTTTAATCGGATAAAAGTGGGTTATCGGCAAACCAGCGAAAAAGGTAATTTTTCTCGGCAAGGATAATAAATAAAAATAAGGCCTAACTTTAAAAGTTAACGGCTTGTATTATTATAAATTATCCCTTATTCTCTTATTACGCTTATTTAAGTTTTTTATGTTTTTCGACATTTATAATTATTATACCTGCTATTATAAAAAACCTTATTAAAAATTTTATTTCGTCGAAGTTATAAATATCCTTTTTTACGATATCGTATTTCGTAATTATAACCCAAATAAACGTAAATTACTTACGAAATACCTTTAAATTTTCGTATAAAACCTTTTAATAATTTATTTTTCGATTTAAACGCGTTTTAAATTTTTTTTACCGTTTAATAAAATTAAACGCCTAATTAGTTCCGATACGTATCGTAATACGTTAAGTAAATAGCAAATTCGTTATATTTTTAATATACTAAAGCCGGATAAAAAACGCTTGCGTATTTAAATTAAGAATTCGTTCGATAATCGATTTTTTTTCGGTCGGCGTTAGTTTTCGCGAATTAAGGATAATATCGGCTCGGTAAGCTTTACCGTTACATTGGTTTCTTAAGGTAGATTTGAAAACGTTATATATTATATAAAGCCGTTTATAACTAAATTTCGGGGTTTTTTTTTAGCCTGAACGGTTAAGTTTATTTTCGTTTTTTTATAAGCCGTTTTATGTTGTTAGTGTTAAAAAATGAACGATTAAAGTTGCGTAGTTAAAATGGCGTAAAAAACGAGCAATTTGCTTATATAAGCAACTCGCTTGTATAGTACGTTACGGTAATATTTTAAAAGGTTATAATATAATTTCGTAATTAAGTTTACGGTATTAAGTAAATTTTTTAACTTAAACGAATATACGCCGAAAATTATATTTATATTTACTTTGTAATTTTTTGTTAATATAATCGATAACGTATTAATTAATAAAATTAAACGAATCGTTTTTAAATATTTTTGTATAATAATTATTAATATATTATTTAAGTTATTACGAATTAATAATTTAAAAAGCGTTCCGTATTTTATTAAGTTGTTTTTTTAAGGGTTTATTATTAATAATAACTTTAATAATATTAAGGAATTACGTATATATATTTAGCGGTTTCGGTTAAGGTTTTTTAATCGAAATATTTTTAAAATCAATATTTTTCAAAACGTTTTCGTTTTCGAAAAAAACAGCTTTGGAAAGGGTAATTTCGAAGGGTTTGTTTTAAGTGGCTTTATTTTCGGAGAACCCGTTCCGAATAGTTTCGTTTTTAAAAGGTTTATTTCGAATAATTTTATTTTCGGAAAGTTCGTTATCCGTAATTTTAAAGGTAATTTCCGTATTTCTTTTTATATCCGTAATATTTTTAATTTCGGATTTTTTAAGGTTTTCAGTTTTAGTAATAATTATTTTTTGCTTGTTTTTTTATTTATTTTTCGAAGCGGCAGTTAATTGTTTATTAATAGCCGTTTTATAAGTATTATTATTCCGGGTGTTAAAGAAAGTAGCTAGGTTTTTTTCGATAGTATTAATTATTTTCGTAAACGTTTTACAAGTTTTTTTCTAAGTTATCGTAAGATTAACCCGGGGAAATATTTCGAAATGTTCGTTTGCAGTTTTATCGATTCGAATTAGCTTTAAAAAAAACGCGTACGGCTAAGTAGCTTAGGAAAAATTCGGCTAGATTAGCCTAGTTTTCGTAATACGGAACGTAAAGTAGAAGTTAAAGTAATTAAAAAAGTTATTAATAATAAAATAACGTATAAAAAATAATTACGAAAGTTTCGTTTTTTATTATTATAACTGTTATATTATTATTGTTAAAGGGTTATATACGTTATAAAAAGGCTTATATAAAAAAAGGTATATGATTTAAAGCTAAGTACGGCGGGGACATTTTAATTCGAAATGGGAGTAAAGTTTAACCGGAACGATAACCGAGCGATACCCGTATGCCGCCGTTTGCTTCTTTAGGAGCGATTCATACTAAATAAAGAATGACTTCCCTTGTCGCAGCATGAATTTCATGTAATATTTTTACGATGTTAAACTTTACATAATTATTAGCAGCAGTAGATAACTTTTTAAATAAAGGAGGTAATAATATTTTCTTAAATGCAATACTTACTATTAACGGTAAAAGTATTAAGATTATTTCAGAATATTATTTATATTAACTTCAATTTAATAATATATATTAACAACTTATATCTTTTTTATAAATAACCCATGTTACCGTATATGCTTTAAATACTAACAATTAAAAGCCTAGTATATTTGTTATTTTGTAGTGAATTGAGTGTTACGTAGCGCTGCTTATAAGTTATGGGTGGTCACGTTACTGCTACCGCCATTTGGTGACATGAATCGGGGGATTTTAAGTGGACTTAAGGTCATGAAGTTATTTCAGAACCGCGATCGTTTTCTTAGGCATCTACAGCCCGTCGTATTACTAGATGGGTACGAGCTAGATAGGGGGCCGAGGATTGGCGGCAAGCCTGTTGATGTCCGGGCGTTGCTCATCACCGAGTTATCCTCAGCTCGCCGGTGAAGTCCCACTCTACCCGGCCCTCCTGGACCGCCAGCAGCAGGTCTTCCGAGAGCACCTCCCTCTCGCCGGTCTTGGGGTCCCAGTCCCAGCCCTCCTGCATCCACAGCCACCGGAGGTAGGCGCGGAGCTCCTTATCCTCGGGCAGTACACGCATCCACTCGGGTTGGAACTCGCCCTCACGGCCCCTGCCGCGCCAGTCCTCCGCGCGGCCGAGTAGGGCGTCCCGGCAGAAGATCCGCCAGCTGTCGAGCGCGTATCGTCCCTGCGTCATGTGGCCGATCTCCCAGGCTGCGGCCGCGGCCGCGGCCCTCGGGGGATCGTGGTCGTCGTCAGACCTGGGGAGGAGGAGCTCCTCGCCGCCCGCTGTGCGCACGTCGGCCTCGTCGTCGCCGACGGGTCCCGGATAGTTCTTGACGTCGTACCGGACGCCGGGCTGGGGAGGGCGCTCGCACCATGTGCGGGTGTACCTCAAGATCGCGGCGGCGCGGACCGAGCTGAGGCCCAGGTGCCTGATCATCGCGATTATGTCGTCTGCGTTCGCTTCCGCTAGTGCTTGCGGGGTCGGGTACCTGTCGACGAGGCTGCGGAACGCCGGTATGGCGGATTTCCCGGGTGTACGGATCAGGAAAGTGACTGCTATCAGGAGGCGGAAGGGGTCATCCGCGAGTTCCTCTTGTATGAGTCCGAACCGCGGGGCATCGAGGCGAGGAAAGGGCAGCGCAGAGACCGTCCCGCGGGGAGGACGTGGACTTTTAGGCTTGGAAGGGCTTGGCGTGTTTGATGCGGTGAAAAAGTGCGATGTAGTGGTGCGTTTTGGCGTGCGACTCGGTGGCAATAGCGCACCTTCATCGTTGCTGCCATCAGCCGGTGATGTCTCACTTTGTGGCTGTTCAGGGTTGTCGTCATCAGCAGGAGCTTGCGTAGTGGGAATTGCTGGGGGTTCCCTAGGAGACGGAGGCGGCGAGGGCGGATTTGTTGGCAGTACTCCTGACGTGATGTTGGCGGAAACTTGCTGTGTACAGCAACCGTGGCGCAGGACGTCAAGACCACTCATAGGCTCCTGGCCACCTATGAGTGGTTGCCTTTTAAATGGACACCGCCGTCCATAAAAGGAGGACGATCTGACGTATGTATATCCTGGACTTGAATTCGCTTCGGCGCAAAGACATCCTCGTCGTGTTGATACCAGACCGAGGCTTTCATAAGCATCGCGGCATCACCTCCTACGGCCAACCTCTCTTTCTCCAATTGCTTCTTCAACTTCCACCTCTTCTTCTTCTTCTGCGACTTTGAGGAACCTACCTTTTTTTCATCGTCCGTCCTGTGTGCTTGCTCGGAACCAAGCCGAGTCTCGGGTTGAGATTGGGTTTCAGGAACTGCCCAGTATGGTGATTCCTTATCCTTAGCCTGCTGCCTTTTCCGCTTTTTGCTCGTTCTGCTCAGCTGTGATGGAGGCGGCATCGTGCTCTCTTGTTGATTCCTCAATACTTCCCCGTTATCTACAGTCCACTCGTTTACGGCATGGGGTAACACGAGCCGCGAAAGGAAAGTGAGGAGGTCCTGGCCGGCGAGAGGGTCGTCGAAAGTAGCCTTTTCCTTCATGGCTGTAGCACATGAGACCATCTGGTCCCATTCCTCTACACCTCGTAACAGGCTGTGGGTGGTGAAGTGCCTGATATCTTCGGTGGCTCCCCAGCCGTTGGCAGCAGCGAGGCCGAGCTCTCTCCTCTCAGCTTCGTTCTTGAACTCGAAGCCCCACGTATAATCATCTGCAAGTCCGGATGCCGCCTCATCGCCTTTCCCCGTTTGCTGGTTTTCTTGCGCGAAGCCCATGATTCTAGTGACGGTCTCTCTCCGAATACGATCCAATGGTGTGACTCCCACGGATGTGAACTTCTCTTATCACGAATAACTAGTGTTGCAACTGGGCGCATATACCAACGCAGCAGCTGAGATGTGAAAGGGCCTTTTCATTGAAGGTGTAGTTAAGTGGACGTCGGATAAGCCCGTTGGGTGTTAAAGCCCGGGTGCTGTTGGTAGTGCTGTATAGTGGGGCGGCCGTCGGGCTCCAAATCTTATTTATGAGCGGGCAACACCTAGACCCTGAGAAAAGAATGAAGTAAAGTGAAGTTGAACGGAATTCGGTTGATGGGAGGTTTAAAATCTGGACGACTCAGGGACAGAAATATTTTGTTACCAGCACTACGGAAGCACAATTGGCTGAGCTGACATGTCTGGATATCTACCTAAAATTAAAAACCATGCACATTCATCGTAACCTTGACCCAGGGAGGAAACACCGATGCCAACGCGGCACCTCTAAATATGAGCGACGGCGGCTTAGTTAAAAATTATGGTCTTATGTCCCTGGGAAAGTTGTTGATGTCATTGCTAGTTAATATAATCCGCCTTAGCACTCTGGCTAAGACCTGATATACTAAGGCGTCTTATTATTTCGTCCTTGAGACATGTGATTGCGATCTCAGCATCATCAGAAGTTGGATTGACATCTTCTAGTAACTGAGGTATACTTTCCCTGGGCTGATTCAGGTCAGTAGGATGCATTCCGTTTCTTCTACATTGCCTACCCCGGCGCAAAAACGTTCGTGGGGTATCCCACTAGTCGAACTGTTTCCGGACAACTCGAGAGTTATGCAAGCAGATAACCAGGGATGTCTAAAAACAAGGATTTGATGTACACTCTAGACTCAGACCCGGGATCGCTTCGTCCCTCGCAAACCTCAAAACTCTTTTCCCCTGACCATAAACAAAGGAGCTGTGCAGGGCGCCTAGTTTTACATACATGCGTTGGTATTCTATGTTCGGACGTTGTTGTTAGCCTTCGGGGGGTCGTAGACAATCTTTCTCGTCTTGAGCGATGCCCACTTGTACCGCTTGACCCAGATGCTAAGAGCAGTAAGAACTGCCGTGACGGTTAAAACCTTCAGACCCATTCGCTTCCGGTCGTCCATCTCCGGTTCCGCCGCCCAGTTCAAGAATTCGACAACGTCCTTGGCCATCTGCGAGGTGGAGGCGGGGGTCCCGTCTTCGTACTCGACGAGGCCGTCATACAGGACACGAGCCATAGCAATACCAGTCCCGGGGAAGTAGGGGTTGAAGTTCAGGCCAGCACCGACCTGAGCACCGGCAGGGGGCTCTTCGGGGTATCCAGTCAACAAGCTGAAGATGTAATCGCAGCCACCGTGTCGTCCTTTGACGATCAAGCTCAAATCAGGGGGAAGAGCTCCGTTGTTTGCAGCTCGAGCGGCCTCGTCGTTCTTGTAGGGGGCAGGAAGGTAGTCGGAGAGCTTGCCAGGCCGCTTTTCGATTTCACCCTGATCGTTGGGCTCGCTGTCATACTCGTTCTGCTCGGCCAACTCCTTGGCCTCGTCGACAGTTAAGATAGTACCGACGAGAGCTCGGTAAGGGACACGGGTAAGCGAGTGGCAAGATGCGCAGACCTCCTGGTAAACCTGGAAACCTCGACGGAGCCTTTGCACAGGTGAGACCAAGCTTGACATGGCGCCGACGGGTAGCCGTATACTTACGCCTGATGGTCGAAGGTCTTCAGCCATTGCGCGTGGACCCAAGGGTACTTTGTGGGGTGTAGACTGCGCAGATAGTATTAGCGGCAAGGCTCGCTCCCGATGGCAGTAATCGTGGGGTATGTATCCCGGCTATGAACGGAGTCTCTGTCCTGAACCCCTCCAAGTCGTAGCTGCATTCTTTCGCATTCGATTTTCTGTAGAAGTTGAAACTTACCCTTCCTCAGCAGGTGTCATCGCGTTTGCGGTAGGTCCGTAGAGGTGATAGTACCACGCAACCGATCCGATGGCGAAAGCTGTCGAGGCGGCGGCGGCAATGTTAAGCTTCATCGGAGATTCGCCGGTGCTAGATGTCGAGAAGGATCTCTGTGCAGCAGTCACCATCGTCAGTCCCTGTTCTTCCTACATCCTGTGCAGTACGAAAGAAACAATCCATGCATGGCCATATTAAAACAGAAGCATGGCATTTCCCCGGAATCAGTTCGTCATTGTACCTTGGAGACGGCAGTCGCGCCATTTCTAGCACCGGTGAAAATGCGCGTGGAGCGCAGGCAAGATCTTGCCAACATATTGGACGAGCTGCTCCTCAGCTGGGGAAATCAGTTGAAGCAGGTTGACAAGGCCAATGGGTGGTCGGGCGTCGTCGGGAAAGGTTGAACAGCTGATGTATTAGAACTGGGCAGGGCCAGCAGCAAGTTAACGTTGAATGAAAAAGTGCTCAGGCTTTCCTCTCTCCCTCTCTCTTCCCACCATGGCCCACGCCCCCCATGCCTAGTCGCTACAACCTGAGCAATTGGGAAACACTTCATTCTAATTGGTTGAAATGCTCAAATGGCTCCAATGCTCAGGCCACCCGATTGTCCAAAATCATAAACCCACTTTTTCTTCCACGTGACCGGCTTGATAACTAGTACTTCGTAAATGCTTTCTTTACCTCTGGACCTCCCATATCCACGTTGATTGCAATTCCGGCGTTCTCTCGGCTGTGGATTAGGTAATGATAGGGTAACTAAGTAATATATGTCGTATCACCTTGGGTTGCTCTGGGATATGAATTTCTGGTCGCCCGGACGCATATCGTAAGGCTATGCGGTTACATTGCAGTTACAACACACTCCATTACCAGCCCGACCGTTCGGGGTTATGAACGTAACCTCAGAGGCATGAGCCGAACAGATGAGCACAAGCTTCGTGATCCACCACCAGATGAAATCAAGCCGCACTCAAAGCACCCAGCCATAATATATTCGACACTCGCCTCTGGCTGTCTGAGAAAACACAAGGGAGAAACACCTACAACTCCCAGGGGTATTCTTCGTTAATTGCTTCCGCTGGTCCATCGCATGCCGTATAAGGCTAAAGGGTAAACTCCTATGGAAATGTATGGAATGTACATTGGCCACCTCGGCCAAGATCGATCTCTGTTACCTTACGATGACGGCAAGCACTGGCAAAAACCGTCAAAGCATGTTTATTCCCATAAAAATTCATATGGAAGTTTACCTGGGTTTGACGGACCCGGTGAGGTAACTAAGAATACCCCTGGAAGTTGTACTTGATAGAATGGCTTGTTTTGGGTACTCGTCTCTCCCAATGGTAGCAGTAGATGGACTTGGACATGCCACTTCACAGTCATTTCGCCCACCGATACTTCTCGCAATATACGCCACCCATCTACTAACCGCTCTACCATGGCCCCAGCACCTCGAGTTCGAGCCGCGGCCCGACCGACTTGGATTGCGCTTGGGGGGGGGGGGGGGCCCCC
>QJNZ01001092.1:0-26318 GCA_004155055.1 Monosporascus sp. CRB-8-3 | reverse complement strand
TTTTTTTTTTTTTTTTTTTTTTTTTTACGTTTTAATAAAAAAAATTAAAATTCAGTTTAAAGGTTAAATTATTTATCGATACCTTTATTTCTATACGTTTTTTTTAAAACTCGAAATATTAACTTTTTTTTCGTAAAACCGGAAATAATAATTATAATTTTTTTTAACGTTAATAATAACGTTTATCATTATTCGGGTTTTATTTATTATCGTAAAACGGTCCGATTTACCGCCGGCGTAACCGATAAAAATAAACGTTGTTTAAAACGCCGTTTTATATATTTCCTAGTTATCTTTACCTTTAAGGCGATTTTCTTTTAATAACTTTAAATCGAAAGTATCTTAATTTAAGTAAATAGCCGTTAACGGTATTTTCGTTTTTTTATTATCGTTATTATTGCCGTATTTTAAGTTAACCAGCTTTTATTATAGTTCCTTTAATTATTCCTTAAATGATTTTACTATATTAACTACTTACCTTTTTTTCGTAATTAATATAGTTCGTTAATATTTCTTAATTTTTTTCGTTAATTACCTAATACGGCAATAATTAATTCCGTAATTTTTCGAACCGATCTTTTTAATCCTTTATCGATTAACCTTAGAAACCTTTTTTTCGGTTTTAAATATTAATTTAAAGGTGTGTTTTTTATGCCGATAACCCCTTTAAGCGGTACTTCGAATTACGTATAAAATAAGTAATTTTAAATATTAATTAACGGTTAAAATATTAAAAAACGGAAATCAGAAAATATTATTATATAAGGAAATACGTTATAATTCCGAATATCGCTATTATTTTAATTAGTCTAGGTTATGGGAAAGGTGTAGGAGTAGTTAGAACTAGGCTATATATATACAAAAAGTGGGTCTGTCGTGCCCACCCCTCCGTTGCCCTAGGGACCCCCTATACTTAATTCCTTTAGCTACTATATATATTCTGATAATAATTGCTTTATATTTTTAACTTAACTTAAATAATACGGCTTAAACTTAACAATCTTATATATATTATTACTGTTAATAAAAAATAAAACAATTTAATTAATCGGTATTTAAGGTCGTAAAATATAATTTCTTTTATTATTAATAAATTTAAATAATTTAATAAATATATTAAAGTAATTAATGATATTAATTTTTCCAAATCTTTTATTAAAAATATATAATATTAATTATAAAGTTGTAAAAACTTTATATATATAAAGTAATTAAGTTTAAACCGTATTATTTAAGCTAAGTTAAAAATACGAAATAATTATATTAATAATTAATGCGATAAATATTTTAGCTAATATTTTGAAATAAGGCAATTATCAATAATTTTACGATAGTAATAAATTATATTTCGGTCGTAAAAACCTTTATCCCGAAACTAATTATTATATAATACTAATAAACTTCGACTTTAATAAACCTTATACCCTTTAACTTTACGATTTAATAAAGAAATTTTTAAATAATAACTTAAAAAATATTAAGCTTTTCGTAATAAACTTTAAATCCGTATAAAATATCTACTTTAAAACTCTTTACCAGTTTTACAACTTTTTTAACCTCGATTAATCTTAAAACTTTTTAAACTCTTATTAATTAAAATAACCAAAATATACCGACTAAATCTAAATATAAAATCCTAATACTCCGTATTTCCGGAATTTCGACGGAAATAATCTTAATTACGTTACTTGACTTAAATAAAATAATCGGCCGAATAAAATATATCGATATCTTAATTGATATTAATAACCTTTCCGAAAAAAATCGGATTTTATTTTTAATTTTCGGATATAATTTAATTTAAAACGGTAAAAATAATTAGTTTTTAAGTAAATTTATATCAAAAAATATCCGGCTTATAAAAAAATTACTAGTAAAACTAGAAAATAATAATAACGGGTTTAAAAACGTCGAAGTTCAACTTTTAAATTAATACAAGGAAAATTACAAACGATAATTTGTCCGGTTATTCCGGATGACGAAAACCGTCTAGAATTCCGTTAAAAATAATTATCGATAAAGGCTTATATAACTAAGTAATTTATAAAAAGGTTAAAGTTTAATAAAAAGTAACAACCGATAATATAATTTATCAATTTATTTAATTTAATTCTACTGTTACGTCTCCTTTATAAAAAGAAAACCTTATATACAACAGTTAATTTTTTATAAATATCATTCTTTTAAAAGTGTTAAAATATCTTTAAATCGGTTTTATTTAATTAATAATAATTTAGGTAATTTAACGAGGACTATAGTACTTTATTTAATTATTATATATTATTTATAAGTAATAGTCGTAAAATAAATTAAACTTAAAAAGAAAAAAGATTATATCTTATACTTGATTTAAAAATTAAAGTTATTATAAAACAAATATTCGATATATTAAATAATAGCGTAAAGAGTATAGTTAATATAACGCTTAAATATAACATATTATTATAAATCCGTTTTATATACATTACGTATAATTTATACAAATTTAGTAAAAACAGCTAATGAAAAAAAAATAGTAAAACAGTATTATTTTAAATTAATCCGAGTATTTCTTTACAAAAGACGGTATTTAATACCAGTAAATAGTAATAGAATTATCAGATATATATAGTAATAGTTAAATACGACAATTAAGAGTTAAATATAAAAATATTAATTTAATAAAAAATACGATATTTTATATAAATAATAAGTTATTGAAGAAATATTTACGTTAAATACGTAGAAAATTAAAAATATTAATTTAATATATTCATTTCAGTTAAGGTATTTTAATTATTGGAAAATTATTAATTTATATATAGACATTTAAGAAATTCAATATTTTAAAAATTATTATAATTTTTTTAATATTTTTATTTAAATCTTTTAAAATTATTAAATTTTTAGTACATTTTACTTAACCTCTTTATTTTAATATATAATAAAATATTAATACTGAACCCTTTAAACGATAAAACTTAGTAACTTAAATAAAGTTATATATAGTAATTTTTATGTTAATTTATTTATTTTATATCACGATTATAACTTACGTTTTTATTCGTAACTTATTATAAAATAAAGTTATTAATATTATTAAAAAAATAACAACTTAAAAATTAAAAGAATTATTATTATTACTTTAAAGTGTAAACCCCTTTTAAAACCTTATTCTTTTTTTAACTTCTTTAAGCTTTTCGTATATATAAATTTATATAATTATTTTAGTCGAGATTTTTAAACTCTATTAATTAAGGTTTTTAAATACATGATATTTTATTTTTCGATTTTATATTACTAAATATCCTTTTCGTAACCGAGGCGTACAATCTATTATCACCGTAAAAACTATTGATAGTTACCGTATTCGAAGATACTGGGTAGAGTACCTATCGTGTTAATTATTGTTATAATTACTTCGTGTCTTTGGCTCAGCCTAGATAATACTGCTTGAACTTAACGACCTTGTATATTATTAAATATTATATAGTTTTAAAAATAAATATAGTATAAAATATTAATAAATACAAAGTTCGTATTATTAGTAAAATTATTAATAGAATAAGTCATTATTTTCTTAATATATTTAAAACTTTATACCCGGTTAAAACCGTAAAAGCCTTTTAAAAAAATATATTATCGTTCCGTTTTTTCCCGATGTCTTTAATACTTAGTTATAGTTAATATCGTTTTCGTATATTACGATAAAAAATTATAAGCTAAGAGTTTATTCCAATATCGCTTAATACGCTTATATTAATATTAAATTTATATTTATTATTTTATATTTAATTTTTAAAAACTTTCATTCTTTTTATATTTTTATCATTATTTTTTCTTCAAATTATATTTTTATTAGGTATATCGGATTTATTAATTTTCTTAATAATCTTTCTTAGATCGTTTTTTTAACGAAAACGGCGTAATATAAATTCTTATTTATAAAAAACTCCTTTTAAAACTAAACCGTATTAAAATTCTTTTTTAAAATGATTTTTTAGTTTTTCTATTAAAAAATAATTGTTTTAATTGTTCTATTATAATTTATTCCTAATAAAAATACCGTTTATTATTATATTTACTCTTCTTAGAAAAGACGTAATTATATAACCTAACCCTCTTACTGCAAACTCGTATCGACCACTATTTTTAACGGAATTCTAAACGGTTATCGTAATTTAAAACAGCCGAATAAATTATCGTTTATAATTCCCTAATTTATATTAAATTAAAAAATAAGTTTCGAAATTTTTAACTATTTTACTATTTATATTTAACATTTTTATAATTCTTTTATATAATCGATAATTTTTGTTACAAAATTATTTAATTTATAATTCTTTTTATTTTTATAACTTAAATCGCATTTAAAGATTAAAAATAAAATACGAATTTCTTTTAAAAAGGTAATTAAATTAACGGAGTGATTAATATTTCTTATTCGTTTTAAAGTTTTATAAAATTTAAGAATTTTTAATAAAACGGTTCCCTAAAGATTTTATAATTATAAAATACGAATATTTTATAATTAGAATTCGAAGAAATACTGTAAAATTAATTAAGATTAAAGTTATAAATTAGTTATTTTATATAAACTTAAGATTTACTGTAAATAGTTTAATATTTTTTAAATTATTATTTATCGTTTAAAAAATTCCCCTTAATAAATTAATTAAATGGAATAAAGTTTATTAAGGTTAAATTTATTAATATTACGTAATTAATCTTTGGATAAGGTTTTTCATAATTCAGGCCTATAATTTATCGTAACTATAAAAATTAACGATACTTATCGTATTTAAAAATAAAAGGTAAAATAGTTATCGTACTAATTATTAGTATAATTATTTAATATTTTTAGCTTAAGTTATATAATACAACTTAAATTTAATAACTTTATATTATTATATTTATCTTTTTTTCATAATATTTCGTTTTTAATATATCCTTTTTTATAAAAAAATTTTAATTAGTAATTTTATATTAATCGTAAGATTTTTATATATAAATTTTAAGTTATAAAATTATTAATTTATAATTTATTTTTTATTATATATAAAAAAGCTTTATATAAGGTAAAGTGCTATTAAGGTATCTAGTTATATATATATATATAAAAAGCTGATCCATTTACTAAATATATATATAAAGGATTACACGATATAACCGGAAAGCACTCCTTAAAAACCGTCCCTTTTTAGCCAAAAGCCGGAAAAACGTAATACGGGTTATGTAACACGGTAATTAACGGTAAAATACACCCGATTAATTAATTAGTTCCCATTACCCCTAATCGTAACTGGTCCTACCAGCCACCCCTTAATTGTCGCCGATACGGTGGCGGAGCCGAAGCCCCAGGTTTAGCTTCTTTAGGCTGGCGCTACTTAAAGAAACGGTAGCCCAAGCTGGATTTAAACCAGCTATTTCTTAAGACCAACCGAAACAGGGTGCCCAAGCCTGTCGTAATTGAAAGAGATACCCAGGCTCGTAACTATTAAGCTATTAGGCCAAAAAGCTTTATAAAAAACATTTATAAGTTTAATATTTTATAGCATTTAAAAATTTAAACTCTTATAAACGTAATATTTTTTTATTTTTTTAAAAATATTACTTTTTTACGAAATTTATTATATATTCCTTTTAAACTTTTTATTAACCCTTTTTAAAATCTTAATTAAATTAAGTAAATATTAAATTTAATTATTATTTATTTAAAAGATATAATAATAATAATTTTTCTATTTATATCGTTACGATATAAGGTAAAATACTAATATATAAACGTAAAATCCTTGTTATTTTTTCCCTGAATATCGGAAACGTTAAATTAAAACGAACCTATTTTTTTTTTATAAAAATCTAACGTTATAAAGTTATTATAATTAGTTAAAATAATTATAAAAAAAAAACTTTAATATTAACGTACTATATAAGCGAACTGTATATATAAGCAAACTATAAACTTTTTTTTATTATTTTAACTTTTTAATTTTAATTATTTATTTTTTAATAATTATAATATAAAACGGCTTATAAAAAAAGTAAAAATAAACTTAGCCGTTTAAGTTAAAAAACAAAATCCGAAACTTAATTATAAAAAGCTTAATTTTATTTATAATATCCTATTTATTATTTTAAAAACGTAAATTAATAATAAATATGCCCAACCTAATACCGTCCTTAATTTGCGAAAATTAACGCCGATTAAAAAAATTAATTATTAAATAAATCTTTAATTTAAATACATAAACGTTTTTTATCCGGTATTAATATATTAAAAATATAATAAATTTGTTATTTACGTAACGCGCCGTAAAATACGTCGGAATTAATTAAATATTTAATTTTATTAAATAATAATATAAATTTAAAACGCGTTTAAATTAAAAAAATAAATTATTAACGGATTTTATACGAAAATCTAAAAATATTTCGTAAATAATTTAAACTTATTCGGGTTATAATCGCAAAATACGGCATTACGGAAAAAAATATTTACAACTTTAACAAAATAAAATTTTTAATAAGTTTTCTTATAATAATAAACATAATAATTATAAATACCGAAAAACGTAAAAAATTTAAATAAACGTAATAAAGAAATAAGGAATAATTTACGGTAATACAAACTATTAACTTTTAAAATTAAGCCTTACTTTTATTTATTATTTTTACCAGGAAAAACTATTTTTTTTGCTAGTTCGCCGATAACTTATTTTTACCCGATTAAAAAATTATTATAAACGAAAACGGTTAAACGATAAATAAATTAAATTTAAAATAAATTAAATATTTCGATAAATATATTAAAACACGTATTAAAAATTCGAAATATTTTTTTATCCTTAACGGTTATAAAAACTATTATTTGATTAAATTCGAAAATTACTGCAAAATTAATAATATTATTATATTTTATATACCTGCTTATTTTTTTTATCGGCTTTAACCTTTAAACGTATCTTATTTCTCCGTATTAAAACGTATTTATTTGCTATATATCAAAAGTTTTATATAACGTTACGTTATTTATATTACTAAGGAAAATTTTATCACCGGCTTTTATAACGCGTTTAAAATTACCATAACAACTAATAATATCAAATCCGAATTCGCAAAAATAAGATTTATTTTATTCGATTTTAATCGCATTTTTTCCGAGTTAAAAATTTTAATTATACTTATATTAACTATCTTTTTACTTACCTTTATTAATTCCGTTATTTCCTTATTTATAAAAACTTTTAAAAATATTATTAAAACGATTCAACGGGGACGTTATTTATAAAAAAAAATTAGAAATTACCAGGGTAGCTCGCTAACAAAGATATTAAAATCGGTTATTTTTTTAACAAAAAGTAACTTATTACTTTTATACGAAATCGCTTTTTTTCGGGAAAAAAATAATTACTTTCGCGAAACGAACTACGTTCTTAATAAATACCGGAAAATTAAAAACAAACGTTTTTAAAAAAGAAAAATACTTACTGTAAAAAAAACATAAATTCTTATAATTACAAAAAAAGGTAATAATAAATAATTGCAGCTGGTAACGGCCGAAAAAGGTCGTTACAAAAGGGTTTAAGCGAAAAAACGGAAATATAACGTTTACAACAAGCCCGGATATAATACACGTATTTATAAGGAGGATATAAAGGCATTTAGCGATAAAGAATCCGATTAATTTGAATTAATTTAATATATTGTAGTTATTTAATTCGAATTTACTATTACAACAAACCAAAAAATGTACAGCTTACTTATATATATAGCTCGCTTATATAATACGTTAACTTAAATAATTATAATTTTACTATTTATATATATAAATTCCGTTAATTAAAAAAGCGATAACTTTTTTAAATTTAAACTTTAAAATAAATACAAGTGTTATATTATAAGTCCCCAGTTTTATTATATGTACTATTATATACATTGTTATTAGGCCATTAATCTCTTAAGCCGTTATCGTTCAGGCCCTTATAGACAACGAGTAATTAATTTCTAATAGCACTGGTATCTTAGTATGAAGCCATTATATCCTCCGGCACGCAAATAACGTCACATCGTACTTGTTAAATTTTCGTCTTTCTAAGCGAAATCCGCCTTCGTTTTCGTAAAGGGCCCCGAATCCCAATTACTAACAAAAGCAGAAAAAGTTCAGAGATGTTTTATCGATATATTCGTTCGCCTAGGTAACATAAGAACGGGTTTCTGGCACGGCTTCACCCGAACCGAAACTACCTCGCATAATAAGGGAAACAGGATACGAACATCCCGCCGGATTTGCCGCCGGATTTTCTGCCCGGGCAGCGAAAATTCTCTAGTCACATCACGAGTTTTCATAAGACCCATGCGACCCTCAATAATCCACCCCACTTGTCGGTTGATATCACTGCATGGCAGGCGTTAACTCTCCCATTTTTAATATTCCGTTGCCCCGTTGCCGTCGCATCCCTGCCGACCTTGAATTGCGGCGGAACACCAATTTTATTTTAGTATTTCTAATCCTAACGAAAAAATGGAAAATTTAAATGCACGAGACAGTCTTTCTCGACTGATTCTGGGCTATCTCGTGCAAGTAATATGGGATTGTTCATGTATCGGCCAGCTTAATCATCCAGTCCTGCACCTCGAGGCATTGATCCATGAGGAACAAGCCGACCGTGATAGCAGCTGTGCTAGGATGAAACCTTGCGAACGCAATTCTCGCACGAGTTAGTTAGGTCGGCAAGTTTATCAAATAAGGCAAACGTAAGTTCGTCGCTAATCCCTTCAACACCAGCAACTTATAGGCATATCCGGAATCTCTAATCAGGGAACACCCAATAGCCAGATCGACTCGAAAAATGCTGCCACATCAACAGATGATGCCGCGGAAAGGGTAAAAAATTCTCCAAAAGCCCCGGTGTCTAGGCCCATTAGGACACAAGCAAGAAATTTAAGAGCGAGAACAAACTGCAATAGCCTGTGAGAAGCCCTCAGTGTCTTGTGACCAGTCCATATAGCAACTAGAGTTGAGGATTGCATCGATACTCAACGTCAAATGCAAATCGTCGAGGCGCACGTTTCCCAAGAACAGTAAGGTTCAAGCGGAAGTCCCCTTTTCGTTACAGGAATCGTGGCTCAGCAAGTTTGTCATTAGTGTCTGGAACTAGATACATAGGGGATCACGTTGGAGCCACATCGCGTGCTAGATATACGGTCAGAGCACCACTTGGGAACTTAATCCAAGCAATACCTCATGATTACGCGACTTAAATTTCACAGAAATCATGTGTCTCGATATTAACATTATCTGGTACTTAATATCTCCGTAGTTAGCGAAGGCAAGCAATACCGCCATGCAGTCCTGGGCCCATAAGACCTGCTCACTTTCGCTCGGAAAGGAATCCCAGATTTATCCTGAATAGTATCCATGGTGTATCAACGTGTTATAGCCCCATTGTCGAGCTAGAAACCATGGCACCACAGTCACATGTACGTATGTCTACCTCAGCGACATGTACACCACAACCTGACCCCCAAATCCCGGAACTGGTCATTGCTGCGTAACAAATGATGGCCAAGTGTCTTTATTTATTAATCCTCCCGCGTCGAGTCTTGTTTTCTTGATACCGCCCACCACCTCATCTACAATAACTTCCCAATTTCGCTACACTCCTTTCCGCGGTGAGAGAATTGCCTGGAGTCCATGGCTCCTATACGTCCAAACGTGTATTGGGACAATGAAGGTCGACATAAAACCACATTACTCGGGAGATGGTAAGTGGTTCACGAGTGGCGACGAGGTCCGAGGTACAATCGATATCGTAGTACGGGAAGTAGACGCCATTTCGACGATTTCCGTGTCACTTTGTGGTAATTTCCATGTGCCCACAACTTCAACTCCACAGAGCTGGAGGCTAACAACTGATAGGAAGCTTGAAGTTGTCATTCTGCCGTTTTATTGAAGACTCTACTGGACCGCATTTCCCAGCACCAGGGGTTTTCAACATGACCAAAAAGGTATGTAAATTCTGACAATGGTGTTTCAGGATGGATTTCTGATATGAAACTCTAAAGCTGTTCAAAGAGACGAAGGTTATCTTCCCTGATGACTCGAGCGAGGAGCCCTGGAATGTAGCCAAGGGACAGCATTTTGTCCCATTCAGCATTTGCTTTCCCTTACGTGAAAGCTACCCAGACCTGCCACCAACTATCAATGTAACTCTACCAGGGGTTAAAGCGCGCGCCGATTACTCTGTCCGACTGAAGATCACAAGGCCTGGACTTCTCCGGCATAACCTCACGAAGGAAAAAGCAGTGCTCTTTAGGACAACAGACTTGGCAGTGGGTATAAATTGGCTCCCAACGTCGACAACTGTTACAGAGATGCTTTCAGCTGATAGGCTGGATCTCCAAATGCAAGCGCCACACCAGGAGCCGTATCTGCCCCAGTATAGTCCTTCTATGCAAGTGGAACTCACTGTTCCAAAACCACCAATTTTATATACCAATCGACCACTTGACATGGACCTCACTGCTTCCATCTCTGAAGACCTGTTGAAACGACTCGGCGTTGTTCGACTACGCAATCTTTACATTAGCCTCAGGGCTTTAACCGGGTTGCAAGTCGGCTCTATGAACAAAGTGCTAATATCGTATATCAAAATTTGCTCCATACAGGGGAACCGCCCGATTGATCCTCCGCCTGGAGAGAGTTTATACCAGCTGGATCGTGGAATGTGGCAGGGTCAATTGGTTCCATCTGTCCCCCCAACATTCCAATCGGCCCATATTTCCCGAAGATATGACTTGGAAATCATGGCAGGCTTCTCTTGTGGGGTGCTGGAGAACGTTGAGGTACGCTACAAATGGATTTCAAATGCATCTGCTAACAATGTTGCAGTATGTAATTCTAGCGGTTCCTGTTGCGGTAGCACCATTCCCCGGCTTCGCCGATCCACCTCCTCAGTATTCAATCACAGATCCTTGCGAGCTATAGGACTCTGAACCGGATAGGAGCTGGGTCCTCGTGAGCATTCCATCGATTTGAGCGTCATGAAATCGTATCAAGTTAGTAAGACAGCTATGACATAACTGATTATCCAACTACGTCTTGTATCTCCTTGGCTGCCAGAAGACTATACAATAAGGAGTAGCGGCGTTCGCGTTAACCCTACCCGAAAGATGGTCCATTCTGGGCTCGGTATGTAGGAGGAAAGCCGGTTGCGACTATTAGCGTACAGACTTTCTGTCGTCAATAATTATTAATGACCTTATTGCAAATAAATATTAAGTATGTTTTAAGGTTTATATAAAAATAAAACGGAAAGTTATAAACGTTATAATATATTAAATTATTTTTATAACGTATTATATAAGCGAGTAGCTTATATAAGCAAGTTGTTCGTTTTTTAATGCTTTAAGATAACGAAATTAAATAAAACAATTATAACGTAATAAATTAATGTAAATTAATTAAATTTCTTATTATTAAACGTTTTTATATTTTCCTTATAAATATACATATTATATCCGGATTTATCGTAAACGTTATATTTTCGTTTTTTCGTTTAAATTCTTTTATAACAATTATCTTTAGCTTTTATTAACTGCAATTACTACTTATTATTATTATTTTTTAATTATAAAAGCCCTTATTTTCCTTATAGTAAACGTTTCTTTTTTTAAAGACGTATGTTTTTAGTTTTTCGGCGTTTATTAAGAACGTAATTTATTTCTCGAAAATAGTCGTTTTCCTTCTTAAAAAAGCGATTTTATATAAAAGTAATCAGTTATTTTTTATTAAAAGTTTAATTAATTTAATTATCTTTGTCGACGAGCTACTCCCGTAATTTTTGATTTTTCTTTATAAATAACGTCTTTATTAAATTATTTTAATAATATTTTTAAAAGTTGTCGTAAATAGAGATATAACGGAATTGGTAAAAGTATATAAAAAACGGTTAATATAAATAGAATTAAATATTTAAACTCGGAAAAAACGTAATTAAAATTAAATAAAATAAATCCCGCTTTTATAAGTTCGAATTTAATATTATTAGTTTTTATAATAATGTTAAACGCGTTATAAAAGCTGGTAATAAAATTTTCCTTACTAATATAACTAACGTAACGTTATATAAAAATTTCGATATATAATAAATAAATACGTTTTAATACGGAAAAATAAAATAGGTTAAAAAGTTAAAACCGATAGAAAAAATTAATAAATATAAAAGTATAATAATATTATGAATTTTATAATAATTTTCGAATTTGATTAAATAATAGCTTTTATAACCGTAGACGATAAAAAAACATTTTAAATTTTTAATATACGTTTTAATATATTTATCGAAATATTTAATTTATTTTAAATTTAATTTTTTTATTTAACCGTTTTTGTTTATAATAATTTTTCCCGGGAAAAATAATAAATAAAGGTAAAATTTAACTTTAAAAATTAATAATTTATATTATTATAAATTATTTTTTATTTTCTTATTACGTTTATATAATTATTTTACGTTTTCCGTATTTATAATTATTATAAATATTCATTTCCGTAATATTATATTTTATAATTATAACTTAAATAGATTTAAATTATTTATAAAATATTTTAAAATTTTCGTATAAACTTTTTAATAATCTATTTTTCGATTTAAACGTACTTTAAGTTTTTTTTACCGTTTAATAAAATTAAATACTTAATTTTAATTCGTATTATAATAGGTTAAATAAATAATACAAGGTTATTAGGTTTAAGCTATATTATCCAGGCTAAGCTAAAGATACGAAATAATTATACCAATAATTAATACGATAAATACTTTACCCAGTATTTTCGAATACGGTAATTATTAATAATTTTTACGGTAATAATAAATTATACGTTTCGGTTACGAAAAGCTTTATCCCGAAACCGATTATTACGTAATGCCGACAAGTTTCGACCTTAATAAACTTTATGCCCTTTAGTTAATTTAATAAGGGGAATCTTTTAAAATGTAAACAATAACTTAAGAAATATTAAACTTTTCGCGGTAAACTTTAAACCCGTATAAAATAGCTACTTTACGACCTTTTATTAATCCCATAATTTTAACCTTAATTAATTTTACGACATTTTTTCGAATCTTTATTAATCAAAATAGCTAAAATATGCCGGATAATTCCTATTACAAAATACCGGTATTCCGTAACTATAAAGTTTTTACGGAAAACGTTTTTCTTAAAATCCTTAAATTTAATAAAATTTTAAAATAAACCAAAAATATCGATACCTCCGTCGATCTAACTAACCTTTCCTAAAAAAATCGGATTTTACTTTTAATTTTCGGATACGATTTAATTTATATAAGCAAAAATAATTAAAAATTAAATAACCTTATAATAAAAAATATCAACCGTATAAAAAAACTACTAGAAAAGCTAAATATAAGCGGCAAAGGGCTTAAAAATTTCGAAATTTAACTTTTAGCTCGATATAAACTGGAAGATTACGAATAATAATTTGTCCGGCTGCTCCGGATTACGAAAACCGTCCAGAATTCGGTTAAAAATGGTCGTCGATAGGGGCTTGCATAATAGGGCAATCTGTGAAAAGGTTAGGGCTTGGTAAAGCTTAGCAACCGATATTATAATCTATTTATTTGTTTAATTTTGTTCCACGGTTACGTCTCTTCTAAGAAAAGTTAAATAAATAATAAATTCGATATATTTTTAATATATTAAAGCCCGATAAAGAACGTTCGTATATTTAAATTTAGGATTTATTTAACAATTTAATTTTTTTTCGCTTAACGTTAATTTTTACGAATTAAAAATAATATCGGTTTAGTAAGCTTTACCGTTATATCGATTTTTTAAAGTGAATCCGGAAACGTTATATATTATATAAAACCGTTTATAATTAAGTTTCGGAATTTTTTTTAACTTAAACGGCTAAATTTATCCTTATTTTTTATAAGCCGTTCTATATTATTAGTATTAAAAAATAAACGATTAAAGTTACGTAATTAAAATAATATAAAAAACGAGCTATTTACTTATATAAGCGATTTATATATATAATACGTTAATTAAAATTAAGAGTTATACTTTTAATATATTAATTTTCTATATAAGAGCTATATATTACATTTTTTACACCTATAACCACCTTAAAACTATTTTAATTACCTTATATTATTTATTACTTGTCTTTAAATAACTTAATAATATAACGTAGTGTATAAGTAAATTGTTTATATAAGCGAATTATTCGTTTTTTTAGCATTTTATAATGACAAAATTAAATTAAATAACTATTACGTAATATATTAATTTAAATTAATAATATATTATATAGTTAAACGTCGTTAACGTACCACATAAGCTCGCGAACCAAATAAGCTCGCGAGCCGTTTTTATTAACATCTCAACTACCTAATTTTAATCGTCAATTTTTCAACACCTACAACATAAAACGTTTTACAAAAAAATCTAAAATAAACTTAATTATCCAAGTTAAAAAACGAAACTTAAAGTTTAATTTTAAAAAGTTATATTCTATATATAACGTTCCCGAATCTATTTTAAAAACCCGATATTACGGTTAATACGTCCGAGCCGATATTATCTCCTATTTGCAAAAATTGACGCCGACCGAAAAAAAATTTATTATCGAACGAATCCTTAACTTAAATACGTAAACGTTTTTTATCCGGCGTTAATACGTTAAAGATATAGCGAATTTGCTACTTACGTAACGTATTACGGGACGTATCGGAATTAACTAAATATCCAATTTTATTAAACGGCAAAAAAAATTCGAAATACGTTTAAATCGAAAAATCGATTATTAAAAAGTGCTATACGAAAATCCAGAAACATTTCGCAAATAGTTCGAATTTATTCGGATTACTATCGCAAAATACGGCATTATAAAAAAGGATATCTACAACTTCGACGAGATTAAATTTTTAATAAAGCTTTTTATAATAACGGGTATAATAATTACTAATACCGAAAAACGTAAAAAACCTAAATAAATTTAATAAAAAAATAAAAAATAAATTATAATTATTTAAATTATCAATTCTTAAAATTAAACTATACCGCCATTTATTATTATAACAGGAAAAAATCACTTTAAATTTTAATTCCGTAATAACTTATTATTAACAGCCGATTAAAAAATTACATTAAATAATAATAACTAAATAACGAACAAATTAAATCTAAAATAAATCCAATATTTCGATTAATATATTCGAATACGTACGAAAAAATCGAAACATCTCTTTATCCTCAACAGCCACGAAAGTTATTATTCGATAAAATTCGAAAAATATTACGCCAATTACGATATTATTACATTTTACATATCCGCGCATTTTTTATATAAGCTTTAACCTTTTAACGTATCCTATTTTTCTTCTTTAAAACGCGTTTATTCGTTATATATCGAAAACTTAATACAACGTTATTATATTTATATTACCAAAAAAAATTTCTTTACCGGCTTTTATAATACGTTTAAAGCTATTATAACGTCCGATAATATCAAATCCGGATTTGTAAAAACTAACTTCGTTTTATTCGATCTTAATACCGTTTTTTCCGAGTTTAAAATTTTTCCAATTATGCCTACGTCGACCGTTTTCCTATTAACTTCCGCCAGTTCTATTCGTTCCCCATTTACGAAAACCTTTAAAAATATTAAAAAAACGATAAAATAAGAACGTTATTTACAAAAAAAGATTAAAAATTATTAAGGTAGTTCGCCAATAAGAATCGTTAAATCGGCAAATCTTTTAACAAAAAATAATTTGTTACTTTTATACGAAGTTACTTTTCTTCGAAAAAAAGTTATTTAATTACGCAAAATAAATTATATCTTAAGTAAATATCGAAAAATTAAAAATAAACGTTTTCAAAAAAGAAGGATATTTA
The DNA here is from genome assembly GCA_004155055.1 of Monosporascus sp. CRB-8-3. NCBI lineage: Eukaryota > Fungi > Ascomycota > Sordariomycetes > Xylariales > Monosporascus > Monosporascus sp. CRB-8-3. Next base: position 10,409 of record QJNZ01001092.1, on the reverse strand, counting down.
CTATATAAAAGGGATAAGCTTTTCTGGCCGAAAAAGAAAAAGGTAATAAAAAAATATAGTTAATATCCGTTAAAAGTAGTCGTCGCAAAAGGGTTAAAACGAAAAAACGGAAGTGTAACGTTTACAGCAAACCCGGACATAATACGCGTATTTATAAAAAAACTATAAAGACGTTTAACGAAAAAAAATCCGATTAATTTTAGTTAATTTAATATGTTATAGTTAATCAATTCGAATTTGTTATTAAGAGGTGCTAAAAAACAGCTCGCAAACTTGTTTAACTCGTAAGCTTATATAATACGTTATAATTTCTTTATAAATATACGTATTATATCCGAGCTTATTATAAACCTTATTTATTCGGTTTTTCGTTAAAGGTTTTTTATAATGATTATTTTTAACTTTTATTAGCGGCGTTTATTTATTATTACCTTCCTTTTTAGTTTTAAAAGCTTTTCTTTTCTTTATAATAAGCGTTTTTTTCCCTAGAACCATATACTTTCAGTTTTTCGACGTTTATTAAAAACATAGTTCGTTTCGCGAAAATAACTATTTTTTAAGAAAATAATTTTATATAAATAAAATAAGCTTTTTTTATTAAAAAATCAATTAATTTAATTGTTTTAATTAGAGAGTTACTATAGTAATTTTTAATTTTCCTTTATAAATAATGTTTTATAATATTACTTTAATAATATTTTAAGGATTTTTAAAAGTAAAGAAATAACGTAGTTAGTAAATGTACATATAAATGTAATTAATATAAGTAAAATTAAATATTTTAACTGAGAAAAAATATAATTAAAGTCGAATAAAATAACTTCCGTCTTAATAAATCCGGATTTAATATTATTAGTTATTATAGCAGCTTTAAATATATTCTAAAAGCCTGAAATAAATATTTTTTAATAATGTAAATTACATAACGTTATATAAACTTTCGATATATAATAAATAAATACGCTTTAATAGGAAAATATAAGATACGTTAAAAAGTTAATAAAAAACCTAAAAAAAGTAAATATAAAAATATAATAATATTATTAATTTTGTAATAATTTTCGAATTCGATTAAATAATAGTTTTCATAACCGTTAAAAATGAAAACCGTTTCGAATTTTGAATATATATTTTAATATAACGTACTACATAAGCGAACCGCTCGTACAAGCGAGTCGCTCGTTTTGTAGAGCTAGTGCTTTAATTGGCCCGAGATCACGTATATAAGAGGATGCACCCAATTAGAGGAAAATGAGCGACTCGCTTGTACGAGCGGTTCGCTTGTATGGTACGTTATTTATTTAAATATGTAATTTGTTTTATATTTAATTTATTTATTATTTAGCCCTTTTCGTTTATAGTAATTCTTTAATTAAATAAAAATCAGTTATTATAAATTACTAAAAAAGTGGGTTTTTAATATAAATAATAAATAAAATTATAGTTTAATTTTAAGAGTTACTAATTTATATTATTATAAATTATAAATTATTTGTTATTACGTTTATTAAAAACTTTTTAATTTTTCGATATTAATAATTATTATATTTATTATTATTAAAAAAATATTAAAATTTTTATATCGTTAAAAAGATTCTTTTACGATCTTATATTTCGTAATTGTAACCGGAATAAATTTAAATTATTTATAAAATATTTTTAAATTTATTTTTATGCCGTTAATAAAGTTAAACGTTTAATTACTTCTAATACGGATTTTAATAGGTTAAATAAATAACAAATTTAATATATTTTTAATATATTAAAACAGGATTAAAAAGGTTTATATATTTAAATAAAAAATACATTAGATAATTTTTTTCTTAAATTAGTGTTAATTTTCGTAAATTAATAATAATATCGGCTTCGTAAACTTAATTATTATATCGGGTTTTTAAAGTAAATTCGGAAACATTATATATTATATAAAGCTGTTTATAATTAAGTTTCGAGTTTTATTTAATTTAAATAGTTAAGTTTATTTTTATTTTTTATAAGCCGTTTTATATTAGTATTATTAAATAATAAACGATTAAAATTAGATAATTAAAGTAATAGAAAAAATAAGTAATTTACATATATAAATAATGCACTTATATAATATATTAACGTTTTTAAAAACTTTTATAACTTATTTTAATTTTTATTATTTATAAATAAATAAAAATCCATTTAATTTTACGATTTTTCGTTACGAAAATACGTATAAGTAAAATATAAAATATCAAAAAGAGATAGACCTATAAAAAAGATTAATTCAAATATTATAAAGAATTTAACCTTATAACGTAGCTTATAACGCATTTTATAACGCTTTTTATAATAAGAACAAAAAAAACAACCAAGATATTAAAATATATTATAATAATACGAGTTAATATTTAACAAATATATTTAAGTATTAATATAAAAAACTAAAAAGATTTGTATCACTTTTATTATAACGTGATATATAATACAGAAATTATTATTAAAAAGAATATTATTTTTAAATAATCTTATATATTCTTTCTTTAAAAATAAAATAATTTATATTATTATCCGTTAAATAGCCTAATTAATTATTCTTTACTATTTAACTTCCGTTATAGTTAATAAACGAAACTATTTTAAAAGTTAAATTTAAGATTCAGTACATTAATTAAAGAATTTAATTAAAATTATTATAATATAATTACTCGTTCGTTCCGTTTTTAACGTTAAAATTAATAGTTAATTATAAAATCTTGCCTACTAGTAAATCGCCTTTATTTTCGAACGTAAAAATTATTTTATTTCCTCCGTTTTTTTAAAGAAATATTTTTTCTATTATAATAAAGTTAGTTGTTATTTTATTTATTTATTCGATTATTTATAAAACGTAATTTTTTAACGGGGGATTTTATATATTAAAAGTAATTTTATTAAGTTTTATATTTAATTAAAATACCGGACGGCCTTTTAATACGATTATAAAAGAAATTACGTATAATTAATTTAAAATCGATTTTAATAAAGTTTTTATTTAAATATTAAAATTAATAAATACCTTCTTATATAAATTTATAATATTAAAGCTTCTTTACGGATAGCGGATATTTTAATATATTTTATAATAATACGAAATTTTAAAACATCGTTTAACGCTAATTATTTCGTATTTATAAAAGTGTATCGTTTTAATTTATAATTATAACTATATAAAAATAAAATCTAGAATATATTTATATTAAGCATTAATTAATTTTAAATATTTATAAAAATATGATGTAAACGTATTATTAAAATATTTTTTACTAATTTAATTTTTCCGTATTTCAAAGATACTTTCAATTATTTATATTTTCATTTTTTTATAAAATTTTATATAATTAATCGAAATTAATTTAAAGCTTTAAAATATCCGTTTTATGATTAAATTTATATTTTTTAACATTTTATAATTAATTTCGGTTAAAAATATAATCTTTATACTAAATTTATGATCTTTAATCATCTACGTATAAAACTCTTTATCGTAATAAGAAAATTATAGAAATTTAAAATATCGAATAACCGGGTTTTAAATATTTACTAAATTTTATTACGAGTATATTTTAAATTTTAATAAATTAATCTTTATTATTTACTTAAAATATAACGCTTTAAAAAATAAATATAAAATTCTTTAATTAAAAATATATTATTATATAATTATTTATAAAAAACATTAATTAAAGCTAAAACGGTTATACCGCTAAGATATCAAACGCTTTATTAAATTAAAAGTAATATTATTTCCGTTAACATAAATTTTTTTAATTTTTAAAAACTTTTTATTATCCGAAATTAATAATTACGTTCTTATTAATATAAAAAATTCAAATTTATATCTTAATATTTTTTCAAAAACGTATATAACTTTTTATAATTAATGATTAATATTAGTAATAATAATATTAATATTTTATCCAAAACGTCTTATATTAAAAAAATACTTATTTATAACTTTCGTAAATTTCGTTATTAATTATAATAAAAATATTACTAAAAATAAAATTCGAAATTATTTAACGATTATGGTTAAAAAAAATTTAAAATAATTAATTTTATATATATTATTTATAGTAAATATTATAAGTAATTGTTCTATAACTTCATATATTATAATATGTAAAATTAAGTATTATTCGAGGTATTTAGCTATTTATAACATATAGTATATAGCTAATTTATTTACTAAGTATATGTACAATTAGTTTTACATAAATACGATAGGAAAGCACCCCTTAAAACCCGTTTCTTCTCAGTAAAGGCCGGAAAAACGCAATACGGGTCGTTGGTATACGGTAATAAATAAGCTGATTACCTACACGATTAATTTAATTAGTTCCTAGAACCTCTAACCACTCTAGTTATCGCCGACACCGTAACGGAGCCGAAGCTCCAAGGTTGGTTTAGTTACTCTAGGCTGGCGCTACTTAAAAAAACGGTAGCCCAAGCTGGATTTAAACTAGCTATCTTTTGCAATTAATTAAAGTAAGTTGCTCATTACCTTATTAAAATCAAGCCCTATTTTTAAAGTTATATAGTTACGCCTGCGGCGCAGCTATAACTAGAGCTTATACTTGAAATACCAACTTATAAAAAACATATAAAAATAACAAAACTTTAAAAACAGGGCCTAATAAAACGTTGTAATTTTTAAGTTCGTTTTCGGTAATCCTATATAAATTTTTCAAAATTTATATTAGAAACTTTTATATAAAATAATAATAATTAATTATTAAAAAAAGTATAAAAAATATAATTATATATAGCTTTAAAAGGGCTTTTTAACCGTATATATAACTTTTAAATCGGGGCTAGTTTAGTAAAAGTATTAAGAAAATAAATCGAAATTCTTGTTTTTAACAAACCTTTTAACCGGAACGCCCTTTTTATTACGACGTAATAATTATAACTCGTACGGCTAAAAAAAAAAACTGGAAAGGTTTTTTTATATTAAATTACATTTGGAAAATGTATAATAAAATATTACGACCGGTAATTATTATATCGTAATAAGGAAAACGTTTTATTTAATTAAATCCGGGATTTTTTTATAGTTGTAACGTAATAATTATAGCCCGTAGGATCGAAAAAATTAATATACAGGCTTTTCCTATATAAAATATATTTGGGAAACCCGGTATACAATAATGCGACCGATAGTTCTGTTATCGCAGCCTTAAAAGCGTTACGGTTGCTTATTTCCTAAATATAAACTTAGCTATATCGGCATTAATTTTAATTTAAAAAAATTGAAAAAAGTCCTGTACGTATATTAGCTTATATTGAACGCGTATATAGAGTGTTATACTTATCGGGTTTAACTTAGCTGCGTAATAAGCTTTTTCATTTAAATTCTTTAAATTTTTTTAAAAAAATGAAAAATAAAAAAAAGTAAGAAATTTTAATAAAAATGCCGAAAACGAATGTACTTTTCTACATCTTTAATTTAGGCCTTATTAACTCGATAAGGGAATATACGATTTAATTAGTTAATTTTTAGCATAATATCAGAGTATATTAGAAAACGAGCTAGCAGAGGCCAAATCTAGTTAAGTTAAGATGTCTAAGCTTATATTAATTATGAGAAATACCCAGGCTTGAGTCTATTATGTTAATAGGTTATATATTATAATATAAATTTTTAAAAAATTAGAAATTTATTATTAATAATTTTATTTTATTTTTAGTATATTTAAAAATACTTAAACTTAATATAAAGCCGTTTAATAAAACTTATCTATAAGGTCGTTAAGTTTAAGCCGTATTATTTAAGCTAAGTTAAAGATATAAAATAATTATATTAATAATTAATACGATAAATATTTTACTTAATAGTTCCGAATACAGCAATTATTAATAGTTTTTACTGTAATAATAAATTATATACCCCGGGTATAAAAAACCTTATCCCGAAACCGATTATTAAGTCCTCGTAAATACGTAATTTCTCGATTAATATCGGTTAAAAACCTTATTTACATAATACCGATAAATTTCGACTTTAATAAATCTTATGCTTTTTACGGTTCGGTAAAAGGAATTTCTTAAAAAGTAAATAATAAGTTAAAAAATAAAAACTTTTCGCAATAAATTTCAAGTCCGTTTAAAATAACTATTTTATAACCTTTTACTCATTTTATAGCTTTAATTTTAATCGATTTTACGACACTTTTTCGAATTTTTATTAATTAAAATAACTAAAATATACCGGGTAATTCCTATTACAAAATACCGGTATTCCGTAATTATAAAATCTTTACGGAAAACGTTTTTTAAAGGTTTCTAAGCTTTATAAAGTTTTAAAATAAACTAAAAATATCGATACCTCTGTTAATTTAATTAACTTTTCTTAAAAAAATGGGATTTTACTTTTAATTTATATAAATAGAAATAATTAAAAATTAAACGATTTTATAATAAAAAATATTAACCGTAATAAAAACTATTAAAAAACTAGATATAAACGGCAAAAGAATTAAAAACTTCGAAATTTAACATGTAGCTCGATATAAATTAAAAAAACTATAAACGATAATATGTCCGGCTGTTCCGGATTGCGAAAACCGTCCAGAATTCGGTTCAAAATAGTTATCGATAAGAGCTTACATAACTAGGCAATCTATAAAAAGGTTAAGGTTTAATAAAGCTTAATAACCGAAATACATAATCTATTAATTTATTCAATTTTATTACACGGTTACGTCTTTTTTAGGGAGAAAATAAAAACTTATATAACGGTAAAACCTTTATATATACGTTTTCGAATTTTCAACTATATATTATTAATATTTTTAAACTTTAATTTTTTTTCTGGTCGCTAATTATTTTATAAATAATTTTACGTAACTTATAAAAACGTAATAAATTATTATGTTTAATATTTTTATTTATAACTATAAAATTTTATTAAATTAATAATATATAACGTATATATAATAATAACTTATAATTATATTAAACAATTTAATTTTTATAGTCTTTATATATATATAAAAATTACTTCTAGTTATTTTTACGGTTGCGTATTATTACCGCTTTTTACGAATATACCGTACTTTTTTTATTATTCGTACGATAAAAAGCCGCTAATATAATATAAGGACGATAGTATTAATTATAATAAAAATTAACCTATATAAATAGCTTAATACCGTTTTTACCTTTCGTAAAATTAACTAAGTTTTTCTTAACGAAATTAATGTTATAGTACGTACCTGGTCTGTGCGCTGGTAGGACCAACCCTGGTCCAGCCCTAGCCCATATTACTTCTAGCCCACCTAGCTATAAGAACTGTTAGATATAAGAGACATCAGTTATATTATTATATTCAGCTAGCTACAATTGCTTTTTATATGCGCGTAAATTTTATATAGCTTATTAGCGGAATATATATCGTCCGATTAAAAGGAGCCTTTCCGTATATAAGTGGCGTTTAGTATTTTTTACTAATTAATATACCTTTTTAACGTTTTAAAGCCTTTATAACGTTAATTATTATATATTATTACTTCTTAAAGCTATAACTTTCCATTCGACTTTTCCTCTGGTAATTAAATTTTCTTAATTAGCTAATTCTTTTTTTAAAATTACTTATAAGTGTAAGGATATGGGCCCCGGGGCGTATCCTACTTAAGTGCGGACAAGGACTTCTAACGCCACTATGGCGTTGGAACTGCTGATCTTTTGATTATGTGGCGGAGTGGCTAGTACTTTTCATTCCCTTATAATAAGATATTTTCCCGCCGTTTAAAAGTTTTCGTAATATTTATTAGTTTTAGTTATTTTTTAAAGTACTTAAAGCATTTACGTAATAAAGTTTTAATTAATTAATTAGTTCATATATCGCTTATAAGCGTATAATACATTTTAATTAGATCTTTTTTTACGGTTTTTCGTAATTAATAATTATATATATTTACATATCGTAATTTCGTTTATATTAAAATACCGTTAGAGTTAATAAGCCGTGTAATTTATTAATTATCGTATTATATATTTAGCGGTTTAATATTTTAAGTAATTCCTAGTTTTTTAATTAATCGAAAATTAAATAAGGTTTTTTTATAATTTACGTAAAATATAATAATTCCGTTTTAGGTATAAAAGTAATTATTATATTTTATTTATTCGCTCGTTATTTTATTATTTTTCAAATAACTTTATAACCTAAATTTAAAAAGAATTTCGATTAGGTATAATATAACTTAATTAGCAGTTTTATAATATATATCGTTAATTTTTAAGTTACAACGAGTAAGTCGAAATACGATAAAAGATATATCGGGTTACGTATTAACTATTACGTAAAAGATAAACCCGATTTTTTTCTAATATCTGTTAATAAAGCCTGGATAAACTAGATTAAAATGTAATAATAATTTAAATTTTGTTATTAACGTATTTACAAGGTCGTTGGGTTTAAGCCGTATTATCCAGGCTAAGCCAAAGATACGAAGTAATTACACCAATAATTAACGCGATAGATACTCTACCCAGTATCTTCGAACACGGCAACTATTAATGGTTTTCACGGTGAGTTATTAACGTATTTAAAAAAATTCTTTAAATTTTTCAAGGATTAAAATAACTAAATTTTCCTATTAAATCTATCTTTAATTATTTCGATATCGAAAAATTATTATAAATCTTTACCTTTTATATAAGGTCGTTAAGTTTAAGCCGTATTATCTAGGCTAAGCTAAAGATACGAAATAATTATGTTAATAATTAATACGATAAATATTTTACCTTATATTTTCGAATATGGTAATTATTAATAGTTTTTATAAGGGCTATAGTTATAAGAGTAACGTAGTAGCCGAATAGTAGCAGACCATTCTAAGAAGTAGGTATATTAGCAGATTTTTATTTAAGTTATATATGTTATTGAAATGCTGTTTTTTATAAATATATATATAGATCGGCGATTAATCGCCGAGGTTCTACCGTATCTTTTTATTTTCTTATATTATTTCCCCTCCTTTTAATTATTAATTCTTAGTAACTATTAATAGTTATATAACTAATATTTTAAATTAATGCAATTCCGATTATAAAGGTATATATATTTTAATACGGTTAATTAACTCGTACGTTTCGTTATTTCGGCGTTATATAAATAAAGCCGGTTACTAAACGTTTTCTATTTAAGTTATATAATTCCCGTATTATTAATTCCTTTTTTATTTTTTATTTTTTTCCTATACGCGTTTTTTCTGTAATTTCTTTTTCCGTTCGCTGTTTCTTTTCCGAATTATCGGTTTTTTTATTTTTATTTTCGATTTTTATTTTCCGAACGTTTTCCAGCTTTTTTCCAATTATTCGCCGCAGTTATATTTTTCCGTAATAACTTTTTTAATAAATATAAATTTATATTTAACCTAGATTTTAATACTTATATTTACGATATCGATAACGATGCGATAATATTTAATGAATTTTATTAATATTATATCCACTTTTACCCCTTTAATTTTAATATTATTTATATTATTAATTTTTGGAAAATTGAGGTTAAAATTTACGGGTATTATATTTAACATAAAATAAAAAATTTTTCGCATATATTATACCGATTTTCCGGTAAACGTTTATTAATTTCCGAATAAATTCCGACCCGTTTCCGTAATATTATTTAAATGATTTTTTTTTACTGCCGTAAAACTGCGTAGCTAGAGTAAAAGTTTATAAGCATACCCGAGCCGGCTTTTAACGACCTGTTAAAGTTTAATCGGTATATCGTATTTTTTAAAGATATTTACTTTATTTTTCGTAAAGCTTATATTAAAAAGGATTTTACCATTTTTAAACTTAAAAACATTAAACGTATAACCATTACGGCCGCAAAAACGTAATTTATATACCGTTTTATATTTTTCCGTTTTAAGTATAAGTTAATAAATTATTCTTTAACGTTAATTTTCCTTCGACCGTTTGTTATTTTTCGTTATTAACGTATTTTTTCTTAAAAGAAAAACGAAAATACGTTTATAAATATTAAAAAGGTTTATTATTAAATAATAACCGTTTTACCGACGTACGAACGAAACGGTATTATTTATATTATTTTTAATACAGTTTTAAAAATAATTTTAAAAAAACACTAACGTACACCACAAGCAAGTCGCTCACACAAGCGAGTCGCTCGTTTATCACGTGACTTTCTCCACATCAATTTAAAATATCATAAAATAACTATTTCTTAACCGATTTAAAAATAGTTTTCACTATAATGTTATTTTTTATTTATAATTTGATATATATCATTAAAACCCGATTTACAAACGTTAAGATTTAATTATTTTAAGGTAAAATTAAAATTTATACTTTTATATAAAAATAAGAAATAAATTCGTATATTTATGAAAGTTATATTAAATTATGCCATTTTTTAATAT
>QJNZ01001091.1:0-26416 GCA_004155055.1 Monosporascus sp. CRB-8-3 | reverse complement strand
CCAAGTGGGTCGGCGATGGTCTATATAATGCCGACCTACCAACCTTTGTATGTAGTCTTCCATAGCATCAAGGAACGCCCGGCATTCTTCTTCCCAAGCTTTTAATCAAGAGGTTCTCGCATACATACAGCTTTGATGAGCCCTGTCCCAATTCAATACAAGCTCACGAGCCAAACAAGCTCGCGAACCGTTTTTTAACACCTCTCAACAACAAATTCGAATTAATCAACCACAACATATCAAATCAACTAAAATTAATCGGATTCTTCTTCGCTAAACGTCTCTACAGCTTTTTCATAAATACGCGCATTATATCCGGGCTTATCGCAAACGCTACACTTCCGTTCCTTCGTTTTAACCCTTTTATAACAACTACCTTTAACGGATATTAACTCCATTTTTTCACCACTCCTTTCTTTTTCGGCCAGGAAAACTTATCCCTTTTATATAATAAATATTCCTCCTTTTTAAAAACGTTTGTTTTTAATTTTTTAACGTTTGCTTAAAATATAATTTATTTTACGTAATTAGGTAACTTTTTTTCGAAAAAAAGTAACTTTGTACAAAAATAACAAATTATTTTTAATTAAAAGATTTGCCGATTTAACGATTTTTATCGGTAAGTTACTTTGGTAATTTTTAATCCTTTTTTGCAAATAACGTCCTTATTTTATCGCTTTTTTAATATTTCTAAAGGTTTTCGTAAACGGGAAACAAATAAAACCGGTAAAGGTTAACGGGAAAACGGTCGGCGTAAACATAATTAAAGGAATTTTAAATTCGGAAAAAACGGTATTAAAGTCGAATAAAACGAAATTAATTTTTATAAATCCGGATTTAATATTATCGGACGTTATAATAACTTTAAACGTATCGTAAAAGCCGGTAAAGAAATTTTTTTTTAACGATATAAATATAATAACGTCGTATTAAATTTTCGATATATAATAAATAAACGCGTTTTAAAGGAAAAAAATAAAATATGTTAAAAGGTTAAAATTTATACGAAAAATACGCAGGTATGCAAAATATAATAATATCGTAATTACCGTAATATTTTTCAAATTTTATTAAATAATAGTTTTTATAGCCGTTAAGGATAAAAAAATATTTCGATTTTTTCGTATATATTTAAACATATTAATCGAAATGTTAAATTTATTTTAAATTTAATTCGTTCGTTATTTAATTATTATTACTTAAAGCGATTTTTTAATTAGTTATTAATAATAAGTTATTACGGAATTAGGATTTAAAGTAATTTTTCCTTATTATAATAATAAATAACGGTATAACTTAATTTTGGAAATTAATAATTTAAATAATTATAATTTATTTTTTAATTTTTTGTTAAGTTTATTTAAGTTTTATACGTTTTTCGGTATTGGTAATTATTATGTCCGTTATTATAAAAAGTTTTATTAAAAATCCAGTCTTGTTAAAGTTATAAATATCTTTTTTTATAATACCGTATTTTACGATAATAACCCGAATAAATTCGAATTATTTGCGAAATGTTTTTAGATTTTCGTATAATATTTTTTAATAATCGATTTTTCGATTTAAATACGTTTCGAATTTTTTTGGTTATTTAATAAAATTAAATACTTAATTAATCCCGATACGTTCCGTAATACGTTACGTAAATAATAAATTCGTTATATTTTTAATGTATTAACGTTAAATAAAAAACGTTTACGTATTTAAGTTAAGAATTTGTTCGATAATAAATTTCTTTTCCGTTAACGTTAATTTTTGCAAATGGGAAATAATATCGGTTCGGGTGTATTAACTGTAATATCGGGTTTTTAAAATAAATTCGGAAACGTTATATATAAAATGTAACTTTTTAAAGTTAAATTTTAGGTTTCGTTTTTTAACCTAAATAACTAAATTTATCTTAGATTTTTTTGTAAAATGTTTTATATTATAAATGTTGAAAAATTAACGATTAAAGTTAGGTAGTTAAGATATTAATAAAAACGGTTCGCGAATTTATTTGGTTCGCGAGCTTATATAGTACGTTATATTTATTATTTATTTACTTTATTCCTATACGTATCGGAATTTTTTAAACGTTTAATTTTCTTAAACGTAAAAAAAATTAATAGTTTTTGTTAAATAATTTAAATTTATTCGAATTATAATTATAAGATAAGATATTTTAATAAAGAGATTTATAACTTTAATAAAATAATAATTAAAATAATAATAAATATCGAAAAATGTGAAAAACTTAAATAAACCCAATAAAAAAGAAAAAAAGCCTATAATAATACAAATTAATAATTTTTTAAAATTAAAACTTAAATTCTTTTCAAATTTACAGGGGAAAATTACAATAAACGAGATAGGCTATATACTAAATAAATTAAATAGTTCGACAAATATATTAAAGTATATAGTAATAATATAAAATATTTCCTTATTTTTAATTATAATAAAAACTATGTTAAAACTAATTTTATTATTATATTTTATATATCTACTTATTTCTTTTATTTATTTTCACTTTTCGACATCTTTTATTTTTCCATATTAAAATACGTTTATTTACTATATATCTAGGGTTATATATAACGTCATATTATTTATATTATTAAAGAAAATTTTATTATCGGTTTTTACGACGAATTTACAATCGCTGTAAACCCGATAATATTAAATCCGGATTTATATATACGCAACTTATTTTATTTAATTTTAATTACGGAAATGCCTAGAAATATTATTAATTTAATAAAAATATTATTTATAAAAAAATTAAAACTTATTAATATAACTTATAAATAGAGATAAATAAATCTGTTAATTCTTTTATAATAAACTTATTACTTTTATATTCTTTTTAAAGCAGACGTAACCGTAGAACTAAATTAAATAAATAAATAGATTATACTATCGGTTACTAAACTTTATCAAGTCTTAACCTTTTTATAAATTACCTTATTATGCCCTTATCGACGACTATTTAAATCGAATTCTGGACGGTTTTCGTAATCCGGAACAGCCGGATAAATTATCGTTCGTAATTTTCCAGTTTATATTAAATTAACAGTTAAACTTCGAAATTTTTAAACCTTTTGCCGTTTATGTTTAATTTTCTCAGTAATTTTTTTATACGGTTAATATTTTTTATTATAAGGTTGTTTAATTTTTAATTATTTTTATTTATATAAATTAAATTATATCCGAAAATTAAAAATAAAATTCGATTTTTTAAAAAAAAGTCGGTTAAATCGATAAAGGTATTAATATTTTTAATTTGTTGTAAAGTTTTATTAAATTTAGGGATTTTGAGAATAATGTTTTCCGTAAAGGTTTTATAATTACGGAATACCGGTATTTTATAATAGGAATTGCCCGGTATATTTTAATTGTTTTAATTAATAGGGATTCGAAAAATCGTAGGATCGATTAAGGTTAAAAATGGCTGGTTTGGAATTTTTAACTTTTTTTCCTGGCTGATATTTGATATTTTTAGTTATAGAACTGGTCAAGGGTTGCAAAGTAGTTATTTTATACGGATTTAAGATTTACCGCGAAAAGTTTAATATTTCCTAAGTTATTATATTCCAGGAGGTTTTTTTATCGAACTAGCTAAAAGGTATAAAACTTATTAAGGTTAAAGCTTATCGGTATTACGTAATAATCGGTTTCGGGATAAGGTTTTCTATAACTGAGGCGTATAATTTATTATTACCGTGAAAATTCTTAATAGTTACCGTATTCGAGGATATTAGGTAAAGTATTTATCGTATTAATTATTAGTGTAATTACTTCGTATCTTTAGCTTAGCCTGGATAATACGGCTTGAACTTAATAACCTTGTATTACTTTTATATAAACTAGTTTTTTAACGAAAAACGGTTACTTAAACAAACGAATTACGGCTTTAATAAATACCTCAAAATTAAAAACATACGCCTTGATAAAAGGGAATACTTACTGTAAAAAATAAGGGCTTTTATAGGTAAAAAAGAAGGTAATAATAAGCAATCGCAGCTAATAACGACTAAAAGTAATGGTGATAAAAGAGTTTAAACGAAAAAACGAAAATATAATATCTACGGTAACCCTGGATATAATACGCGTATTTATAAAAAACTTATAAAGACGTTTAGCAATAAGGAGTTTAGTTATTTTATTTTAATTCATTATCGTAAAGTATTAAAAGCGTGTCTACTTAATTATTTAAATCGTTTATTTATATAATACGTTAATTTATATAATTAAAAGAGTTAATTATAGTTAAATTTATTAAAACAGTTAATTAACTTTAGTTATCTAACAAAGTATAAATAGCGAATAAATAATACGTATTCTTTTTTAAAATTTATTTTATATATTCGGATACTAATCAAGTTTTCTTTTTAAAAGAAATATATTTTTTAATGTATAATTTAAAAATATATTATAATATATAACTTATAAATTCTTTTTATTATAAACAAATAAATAAATACTTTATTCATATTTAATATTATTGATTTATTATTAATGTTATATAAAGATATATATTATAATTAAAGTATCGGTATTATTTTATACTTAAACTAATATTAGTTCTATATTAATAGATAATATTACTTTTATATTTATTTTTCCTTAATTTAAAATCTCTTTTATATAAATTCTTTAATTTTACTATATATTTTAATACGCTATTATAATTATAAAGATTTTTATAAAAGTTAAGGTTATTTATATTTCTCTAGCGCTTTGGGTTATATACTTTAAATCTTTCGGTCCTGTATTATTTTATAAATATAACTTTATTTTTATAAACTAATTAATTTACCCTATCATTTTCCAGTACTTTTTCGTATAAAGATTTCGTTAAATAACTCGTTTACCTCTCCGTTATAGTTTCTTTTCTTTTATATAGAAAACGGTAATATTTTCCCTTAATATTATTATAAATTTTAAAATCAAAATTATTATCGTATAGTAGATTCTTTCGTTATTAAACGCTGTTATATCTAGACTTTTCCGATTCTTTCTATTACGCGGTTTTATTAAAGATATAATTATACTAACAAGTCCTTTTCGCTTAATATTTATACGTAATATATAATCTAGTTTCTTTTTTTATATCTTTAATGGATACAATATAACTATAAACTTTTATAGACTTTTACTTTCTCGAAGTAAGGCGCGCTAATAATACGGTAAGGTATTTTCTTTTTACTTATGAAAAAATAAAGTATCGAACTGTTAAACTATTCGAATTTTTCAAGGAATATTTTAAAATAGTTGAAAATATATAATTATAAAAATTATTTACTATATAATTTAAATATAAATAAATTAAAATATATTAATATATAAGAATATACCTTATATTATAAAAAGTTACTATTATTTTAAACTATTTTTATTATTTATATAAAAGTAATAACCTTATTTTATTGCTGTTTTATATTATTTGTTAAAGCGTTTTTAAAAAAAAATTTAAATAATTATATGAAAAATGATACATAGCTTTATATTTCGAAAAAAAATATTATTCAAGGCCTTATATAAACGAACTAGCTATATAAACGAATTAGCTAATTTTCTTACCTTGTTTACCTTTTTAACTTTTAAGATTTACTTCTTAATTTTAATATTACTAAAGGTTTAAAAAGAATGAACATAAATTTAATTATGTAAGTCGACAAATAAATCTAAAACTTAATTATAAAAACCGTTACTTTAGTTCTAATATTTTTATATTTACCTTTAAAGAACTAATATTATGATAGATTTTTCTACATTTATAGGATTCTTAATTTTTAACACTTAGTATTAATCGAAAAAAGTCGACTATTAAATAAATATACATCGTATTACGTAAATCTATATATACTATTTTAATATATTAAATATATAATGAAATTAGTATTTATTTAACATATTATAATATATATTTAAATTACTTATTCTATTATAATAAACGGTAAAATAAATTATAAATTATATTTAACTCGCATTATAAATAATTTATAAAGTTCGAGTTATAATTACGAAATACGATATTTTAAAAGAAATTAATATATTATTTTAATTAAATAGAACTCTTAATAATGCTATTTATAAAAATAACTTTAGTAATTACTAATATTAAAAAATACACTTCTTAATAACGTTTTATTTTATATATTATTTTTATTAAAAATATTAGCAATAACGTTAGTTTATTTATAACCTACTTTTATTTAATTAAAAAGTTAATATTCGCGAAAATAGCTAGAAAATTAATAAATTATATTTAAAAGTATATTTTAAAAGACGAATAAATCTTAGATATTCGGCTATATATAATGCTGATCTATTTATTAAGTATATATCTAAACTATTATATAAACGTAATCGGAAAAACGTAATACGGGTTATAAAGTAGGATAATAAATTTAATTAAATATATAATTAAACTAACTAGTTAATTTCTAAAGCTTTAAATTACTCTAGTTATTAACGATATAATAACAGAACCGATGCTTTAACTAACAAAATCTTTTAAGCTAGCGCAACTTAAAAAAGGGCATTCTAATTTAAATTAGAACTTTTAATATGTTATACTTAATTATAATATAATACGGCTCAAACCTAACGACCTTGCATACTTAATTATAACAGAATTTAGAAATCTGTAGAAATTAAAAAAGAAACCCAGGATCGTAATAACATAACTATTAAGCATAAAACTTTATCTTATAAATTAGGAAAATGTTCCTATTATAATATTTACGAGAATTATTATAAAACTAGTAATACTTTAATATTTTATATTTTTTTATTAATAATAACTTATAGATATGTTTTATTTCGCTTTTTAAAAATATAATTATCTATTATATGTTAACCACTTTTTTAATAATTATGTTATTTATAATATTAATAAAGATTTTATTACTAGCTTTTATATAATATTTAATATTATTAGAACAACTAATTATATCAAATCGTTTATTATATAGGCGGAATTTATTTTATTTAAATTTAATCTCGGTGTATTAAATTAAAAGTGTTAATTTTATTCATATTAATTCCTTTTTAGTTATGATAACTTTTAAAAGATAATAACAATAATTATTATGCTTACATTAGTTAATATTTATATAAAAAGTAGTCTAGTACCTTTTTTCGAAAACGTATCTTTCTTTTATAAAAAGAAAATAGTTGCTTTTTCGAATAAAATAATATTTTTAATAATGGCCGAGAAAATAAAAATATTAGTCTTTTATATAAGACTAATAATATTTAAACTAAAAAGATTTATACGAAAAATAAAACATTATATTTATAATAAATCTAGATATAATACGGATATTTATAAAGGAATTAAAATATCTTTAATATTAAGCTATTTAAATAACGTAAATTAATCTATAACGTTATAATTAATTAATTTAATTTATTATTACAAAATACTAAAATAGCTAACTTACTTATATAGCTTATGTAATATAAAGTTATTACATTTTTAAAAGAGCTATTAAAAGTTTAAAAAAAATAGGGATAAATCGAAAGAAATCTAATTTTCAAGTTAGTCCCAAGTAATAAGTTATCGGCGTAACGGCTGCGTTAATACAGTTAAGAGGCGTAATAGAATTTTAAATATAAAGTATTGTATTTATAAACTTTAAAATATTCGAATTAATAACTAAGTGAAAACATTTCTACTAAAAATAAGAAAACGTATAATATAGCTTTTATACGGGGAATTTAAATACTTAAATATAAAATAAAGATTTTAATTAATAATTCTTTAGCTTAATTATTAACGTTATTATTTAACTTATATATTAAAATCGCAAAATTATTATATATTTTTACTTATATATGTTAATGGTATATACGACTAAATCTAATACCAATTAGAATAAAATAATAATAAAAAAGATTTTTAACTATAAATTAATTTATTAAGAAAATAACGTATTTTAATATAATTTCTTTTACTTTTAACTTCTTTATATAAGAAAATAATAGAAATTAGCTATTTTACTATATAATTAAAAGGTTACAGTTTTAATACTATTATAGGGTTAAAAGTTTTTATTCGTAGTTAAGTAAGAAACGCTTTAACGCTATATTCTTATACTGTTTTCTTTTAAACAGTTTAAATCTTTTATTAGGTTGCGAAGCCCAGGCGCTTGGCGCCAGTATTTAAACCTGCTTAATACCGTTATGCATTTCTATAAATTCATCTTTATTACAACTACTTTACCATACCTTACCTTTGTTTCGTACCATTCCTAGAATAAGTACTGCTTTGCAGTCCTTATGTCTTCCCAGGAATCCCTGCGAGTTCTAGCGACTACGCAATATATTATTTTTATATATTAAATATTCTTATATAATAAATAAACTTTTCGTTTTTATAATAAGCTTTAATTTAATTTATAAATTAATAAAATACGTAACGGATTTCTTAGCGGTAAAGTAAATTATTATTTAAACTGGTGTTTTTACAAAGTTAATTATTAATACTTAATTTTTAAAATCCTAAATATATTAATTTAATTTATACGAAAAGTTAAGAACTTTTCGTAGCATATTAAATTTAATACTTAATTACGTTTATAAAATTATAATTTTCTAATTTATTTATATATTATTATTATTTAAAGTCGATAAATAAAATAATTTTTAAGAGTTAAAGTTTTTAAAATATTTATATTATATTACATAAACTTACCCTTTTTTGGAAATATAAAAAATATATTATATTTTTATACAACGCATCAAATAACTAAGCTAATTAAACTTATAAGTAAACTTCTTATTAAAGTTTTATAATAATAAATTTAAATTAATTATATTTTTAATGGTTATAAATGTTATTTATTTTATTATAACATATGTATTATATTAATTTATCTCGTAAATATAGTGTTAAAATATTTACTTTTAACCTTTATTAATTATAGAAACTTCTCTTATTTTCTATTATGATTTTGCGTTTAAAATACATATTTTCAATTTTTTAGTTTTATTTAAAACAGTTATTCGATTTATTAAAATACTCTTTTTTCCTTTAAAACGGTATATTATTATAATAATACTAAGTATTTTCATTAAAAAACGAAGAAATTCTTATATATATTACAATAAGCTATTTTAATAATATTTAATTTTATTAAATATAATGCTTTTAAAAGCTATCGTAAATATAAAAATAATTGTCATAGATATGATATATAATATTAAGTATAAAACACGTTGCTATAATTAATAAAATATATTCCTCTTTTATATATTTATAATTTTTACTTTCGGTTATTTTAATAGTTTTAATCATATTATAAATTATAGTAAAAAAATTCAATATTAAAAATAACATAATATAATATAAAACTTCCTATATATAATAAATAAATACGTTTTAATACGAGAATATTTAATAAGTTAAAAATTAACACTTATAATAGTTATTAGCAACTATATAAAATGAAATAATATATTTATATATATGTAAGGTTTTTTAATATTTTAATAGAAAAAAAGATTTTAAATTTTATATAATATTTTAATTTATTCTTTAATTACATACTTTTATTAACGTATAGTAATTTTTTAATTGCTTAAAAATCAACTATGGTCGAATTAGTATATTAAACGATTTTATTTATAAATATAAAATCTATCTTTAAAATTAAAAAGTTTATATTATAATATATTATTTACGCTATTTATTTTATAATGTTAATAATAATTATATTACTTATTATATAAAGCTATAATAAAAGATTAATTTTTTTTAAAATGTAAGTATTATTTATAATATTAAATTATTCTCCCTAAAGGAGACGTAACCGTAGAACTAAATTAAACAAATGGATAAATTGTGCTATCGGTTGCTAAGCTTTACCAAGCCCTAACCTTCTTACAGCCTTTATCGACGACCATTCTTAACCGAATTCTGGACGGTTTTCGTAATCCGGAGCAGCCGGATAAATTATCGTTCGTAATTTTTCTTATATCGAATTAAAAGTTAAATTTCGAAGTTTTTAAACTTTTTGCAGTTTATATCTAGTTTTTCTAGCAGTTTCTTTATAAAGTCGATATTTTTATTATAAAGTTATTTAATTTTTTTTTATTTTTTTTTATATAAATTAAATCGTATTTAAAAATTAATTAAATTAACGGAAATATGAATATTTTTAATTCGTTTTAATGTTTTATTAAGTTTAAGAATTTTTAAAAAAAGGTTTTCCGTAAAGATTTTATAATTACGAAATACCGGTATTTTGTAATAGGAATTACCCGGCATGTTTTAGTTGTTTTAATTAATAAGGATTCGAAAAGATATCGCAAGATCGATTAAGATTAAAGGTGGTTAATTTAGAGTTTCTAGCTTTTTTTCCTGGTTAATATCTGATATTTTTAATCGTAGGACTGGTAAAGGGTCGTAAAGTTATTTTATACGAACTTAAGGTTTACCGCGAAAAGTTTAACATTTTTTAAGTTATTGCATTCCAGGAGATTCCCTTTGCCGAACCAGTTAAAGGGCATAAGGTTTATTAGGGTCGAAACTTGTCGGCATTACGCGATCGGTTTCGGAATAAGGTTTTTCGTAACCGAGGCGTATAATCTATTATTACCGTAAAAATTATTAATAATTACCGTATTTAAAAATATTAGGTAAAATATTTATCGTATTAATTATTAGTATAATTACTTTGTATTTTTAGCTTAGCCTAGATAATACGGCTTGAACTTAACTACCTTGCATAATATTAAATTATATATATATAATTTAAAGGAAATTTAATCCTTTTTATAGTTTATTAAGATAAATTATTTAAAACTTTTAATATATTAAACGTAAAGAAAGTATGTTTATGTCTTTATATTAATAATCTATATACTTATTTAACTTTTTAAAAAATTAAATATCGAAATTTAATGATGTTTTTAATTTAAATATATTAATTATACTAATACATTTTTAAAGAAAATTTTAAATGTTTATATTTAATATATAGATTTTTATAATAAGATTTCGACTTTTATGTTTTAACTTAGCTAATTAACTTTATAATAACTCTCTTTATATAGCGTTTTATATTACTGATATAAAAAGATATACATATTAAAGAAAGAATATTTTTCTTATATAAATCGTTAACTTATATACTACGTTAATTTTAATATAAATTATATAATTAAATTAAGTAATTTAATAATATATATTAAGAAAAGATTTTTTAAAGCAGTTAAAGTATATAAGTTGTTTATTAAAAGTTAAATTATTTACCTATTTTAAATTATAAAAAGAAAATATAACGTGATTTTATTCTTATAGTATAAATATTATTAACTTATTATATTATATTATTATTTAAATTTTACTATATTTTTTTAATTAATATAATAGTTAACCTTGATAATTAATTTTCTTTTAAAAATCAACTCTTATATTTATTAATGTAAGTAATTATTTATTTTTTATATTTGTAGTATATATCATTAATTTATATTTAATATTATGTAATAATTAATAATATATTTCTTACCTCTTTTTACGTAAAATCCGTATATTAAAACTTAATCGTAAAACTTTAAAAGTTGTTTCTATTACTATATATAATAAAATTTAATAATATAATACCTATTTATATTTTTAAATTATAAGATAATATTAGAAAATATTAATACTATATATTAATCGATTTCTAAGTCGGATATACCGTCGAAATTATTAATTATTAATAATATTATTATTTTTCGTATTCTTAGTAGAACATAAAAATTAAATAAAAAACTCCGAATAACGACATTATTATAGCATATAATTATACTATTACGCTAGTAGGGCAAATAATCCGTAGAATGATCGTAATTATAGTAATTATTCTAGTATATATAGCTGTATATATAACCGGAAACGTTACGAGAGACCAGGTCGTAATACGTTATATCCCCTTTTAATTCTTAGTTTCTAAGCCCTAGGCCTATTACCACGATAAAGAATATTTAATCTTATCGGCGGGGTTTATAATAACTGCTTAATTATTAAGGTTAGCGCCGTATTACTTATATACGTTAAAGAAAAGCTTTATAAATAACGGCTAGGATTTAAATTACGTCCTAATACGTTACCTGTCGTTCTGTAATTATTATATTATAGCACGTACTTATACTATTACGCTACCAGGGCAAAAAATAGGTAAAATAATCGCAATTATAACTATATTCTAGTACTTATAGCTATATATATACTTGGAGACGTTACGAGGGACCAGGCCGTAAAAGATATAAATCTAAGCGAAAACATATTTTACGATATATAAGGTTTAATAATTAAAGTATATAATAATATCTGAATTTTATTATTAAAAACGCTACTTTATATTATAAAATAGGTTATGTTATTCGAAATTTTAAAAGTACGAAAAATTATAAATATTATATCAAGTAAAAACAACATTATTAATTATTTAAAATATATTATTATAGTATTAAACGATGTATATATATATAATTATTATTATATTTATATTATTCTTTTTTATTATTATTTTATTTATTCAAGAAAATCCGAGATAAAATTAGTTTATAATCTATCGCTTTTATATATATAAGTAGATAAATAAAAGATATTTTACGAATAAAAGTTATTTTAAATTATATCTTAACAGCTTGAACTTACCAGCTGCAGATATCTGAAATCACTAATTGCCGACAAATTTATTATAATGACGCTAGAGAGCGGACTAGTAAGCACTCTATATCTTTTTAGGTCATCGTGATAAAATTCTGCTTAACAGTGTCCATTGTCTAATATGTTACACTCTACCGCTATTCGGCTTATCCAATTTGTCATCAGCGGTGTGACTAACAAATAGCATATGCATAATTATCAGTTAGTCATTACTTCGATGCGTGAATTTTTAAGGCTGTGAAACATATGTGAGTCCAGCGTAGCTGAGGGACGGCTACAAGGAGTCATCACAACAACTTTTGTAGTTACGCCAAGCCTCATTTCTATCCAAAAAGGAAATCCAGTGGGTCTTCAAGGTTTACCGTGGCTAACTTTTTCCATTTTAGGGCACCTCACCGGCTAGATAGCTACTTCTCTCCCCGCCTGCGATAAGGCTACACAATAAGCGGTATCTGCATTTTGGGTAGGTGATCTTGATAAAATGGACTTGAAGTGGCCAATCATATAACTTGAACTCTAGCTTTTATGGAATATACTGCCGTTTTAGGTTAGGGTTATTGCAGCTACCGCTTATTGTGTCGCCTTATCGCAGCCGGGGAGATAATTGTTAGTACTGACGCCTTGTGGCCGTCTAGCAGATACTGCTTCGTAGGGGTCAGGCTCCGACGGCTGGGGATCGTTGCTACAGGTCCCCTTGAAGGGCCAAATTGCAGCATCGTTGCTAACCCCTTTGGCTGCAAAGTCCAGCAAATACGTTGCTTACTTACAGAGGTAACCGCACGGAGTCGATACCAAGGCGGGATCTAGGTCTGAATTGGGTAAGTAGAATAAATGGTTGGAAGAGTAAGATCAAATGATACCTTAGGCATCAGGCCTAAGTACTTGCTTAGGATGCACCCCATGCAAATGTAAGTACCGTTATGGTACGAGGGTGGCGCAAACATGAACCTTCTACGATAAGCCCAAAAGATTAAGTCTGAGAGGGGAAGGAATCCCGATGGGCAGGAGCTCCTTGTCCCACATACGCTCCATATGGGGATGCCCGAAGAATCCATCCCCCGCGATCTACCTTATTCGCAGTCTGTATGGCAGATGGCTGGCGTAACAGTAGCGCAAGACTAGCGCAGATCGATCCCTCGGGACGCCAGCTACTTTGGGGCCCAGGGCCGGATGACATGCTGCCCAATCCGACGCAGTGTCAATCGAAGCAACACACATGCATCGTTGAAGCGCCAAGCGGTCATTCGTTAAACGCACTCTTTTGTATCAACCAGACCCACACACGGACCAACACTCCATGTCATCACGACAGTTGCGCCGATTGGTTTGAATCCACCCTTCTCCACCAACAGGCTTATGGAACTATGCATGTAACCCTTTCGTGTCATACGTTGTGTAGCAGGAAGCCGCTGAAGCAATCTGATGATGCATTCAAGGGGTGAAATAGCTAGTGCTAAGTGGGAGAAGAAGGCTATCTAGTGCCCTAGGCTAGTCCTGTGCACTGTGTAACAGGTTGAAACCACGAGCTCCAGAGGCTCAAATCTAGGTGGCCTTACTTTTATGAACCGCGAGACTGGCAACCTAGTCGGGCTGTATGGTTTGTGGGTGTTGGTGCATGGCCGTTCTCAGTTGGTGGAGAGGCTGTACGAGTGATAGGCAAGCCCCCGGCCGTGGGTCCCGACACCTCGAAAAACGGGGCAGCTGCGGGTTTACAGTAGACCCCGCACTCTTAACGATCCCGTGAATTGAATTACTCCTATTCGTTGGTCAGGGTAGGGTACCGCATCTAGACCGATTGGCATTTTCCCCCGGAGTCATCTGGCATAACCATTGCTGGTCGTCGAATGACGAGTTCTCCCCTCCAACCCAGGCTCCCAGTAATCCCAAGCCCTCCGCCTGCTTCGTCCACTTGCTGTTCGCCATACCTATATTTACATTCCACGCCTTTATAAAGGCTATATCTACCCAGCATCATGTGTGAGAACAGCGATCGAATCATACGTCATGTTGTACAAAGTCTTCCATCCAGACGCTGTTCCCAACGGTCACTGCCCACAGCGGTCTTGGCGTAGAAGATATCGTCGGGGTCATACTTCTGCTTAATGGCCAACAACTTTTCGTAATGGTCTCCGTAAAAGGTCGTCTGGAAATCGGGCGCCTGAAAATCTGCCTCGTTCAAGTACACGCCCCCGTTTGGAGTGATGGACTGTAGCGCGGGCAGTAGATCGTACGTGATCTTGTCCTGCATTGCCTTGTTTGCTGTCCAATCGGTATAGTTGATCGGCGTCCCGATGGCCGCGTTGAAAATGGTTTTACGCAAGTACGGATTAGCGGAAATCTGGTGGGGAGAAGAAACGGCGTTTGCGACGTTGAAGGCAACACCGGACATGAGGGTCTGGGAGGTGATGTAGCGGATCGCGCCTACTAGAGCCTCGGTACTGATATCGTCTTCCACGAGCTTACGGGGGATCAGTCGGCTACCCATGTTATAATCCGATACGTTCCAGGTCGACGTCATAGAACTGTAGCTTGACAGGAAATTCGGGTGTTCGGCCGATGAGTACTGATACTGGAGACCAAGTTGATCCATTTTGTTTAACGTAGGTTTGAGCAATGCGTCCAATTCCGCCGGGCGTAGTCCGGCAACCATCGCTGGCGTAATCATGAATCCGAAAGGCGCGGCTACCCAGACTACCCAAGCGCCAGCATCGACAAGGCTGGGTAGCGATTGGAAAAAGGCTCCCATTGTCGAATAGATGGCATCTGTGTTATTACCATTATTCATGACTGCCAAAGAAGCGGTTGCAAAGAACGTATCTGGGAAGGCCTTAATTGTCATAGAGACGACGATGCCGTATGTGCTCCCGCCTCCTCCACGTAAAGCCCAGAACAAATCCGTATTTTCGGTTGGGCTGGCTGTGACCAGGGCCCCCGATGAAGTAACAACTTCCCAAGACAGAACTTGGTCGGCAGCGAGGCCATACTTGGAGGACAGGATGCTAATACCACCACCCTGGGTGTAGCCGCCAGCGATACCCACGTTTGGACAATTTCCGCCGACCACCATAAGCCCATGGGCATTGGCGAAGTCGTAGGCTTCGCCACCTTCAATACCAGCACCCACCTTGATGGCAGGGCCCAGGTATTCCGAGCCTTGATATTCACGGATAAGCTCCAAGGACTTCAGGTGGCGGGTCCACTATAGCACTCGAAGTTAATAGTTGCAACATCAAAAGGTGTTTCTGGGAGTTGGGGGGCTAAGATGAGTTCTAGGCTAAGTTCTTAGGAGCAAGTTGCGTCAAACCTTAAAAGACAATCTTTGTTTTCCAGGAAGGCTATAGGGGCGAAATAGTACGGTAATTACTTACTATTGCAAGTGCATGTGCTCCAGTTGATTTGCCCAGATAATCATGGCCACTGTTACGGATGACAAGGCGGACATTGTGTCGCTTAACAAATTGGACGGCGGCCTGGATATGGGCGACCGTTGTAGCGTTGACCGTATATGCAACGTGATATCCGAGAGTACATGGAGAGCTCGGGTCGAGGAAAGGGTTGCAACTGTTGTTGGTAAACTGATAGGACATCGGTGACGATGGAGACGGTAGATGGGTGGTGGGGAAGAACCAAACATCTCGTAGTGCGCCGCAGGCCTCATCATCATAGAGGGATGCATTGCCGGCATTAGCCAATAGGGAGCGATGACAGACCGCAGCGACAGGTATGGTTGCAATGAGATTCCCGCCAACAGTTTGGTTCAGATTGTTCCAATCGCTCTCACTTGGCCAATCACGATCGCCTGGGATGGAGCGACAATGAACTTCCCTTCCACGGCAATTGTTCCCAACTGCAATTGCAACTGAAAGCACGAGGAGCGAGATGAAAGCCAAGAAAAGGCGGGTAGACATCTTCGCTCGTATATAGTTGCGGAGACGGTGGTAAAGGTGGAACGTCATTTATGCGATCAAAAAAATGCACCGATGGCAACTCTTCTCAGGGCCTAGGCCTCACGAGGTGGTGCTGGGAGTAGATCGCAGGGGGGAATTGGTAATCGCCCTCAGCAACCTGGTGTAATGAAGAGGAGATAGCGCTGAGAGGTGAAAGTTGGGAGACCTGAAAGATAGATTCCTCGTTCAGGGGCTTGGTCTAGTCTTGAGGTATTTGGGTTCTAACTACCCATGTTTGTTGCTATGCGCATGTTACGATCTGTTTATTACTCTGCTGGTTTAAGCAGACACGAACGAATGTATATTCCTAGAAACCCCTGAACGGTAACTCTATTACGCCGTGCCTCCGCAGGATCCTGCCTACATACGTATAATACAGTAATCGCGTTGCCAACACCGATCCTTGGCATATGCAATGTACGTATGGTATGTAGCGTTCTAAGGGGGTGGCTGTACATTGACATGTTCTATGTACAATGCTGTTACAGTTCGGATACCCGGCAAGGTGTCCCTACCAGGTAGTACAAATTACGGAGGACTTCCCACCCACGTCGGCAAGTCATGCCTGGGCCGAATGTAAGAAAACATATTGTATTTCAATAATGCAGCTCGTGATGACGGATCTAACATCTGACTATTCTGGCCTAAAGCGGGATGAAAGTGGATACGTCAGCCGCAACCCTTACCGTCGTCTATGGCCTTTCGCCTGCCTTCTTCGTCCGGAGAGAATGGTGGTTTACAGGTCTTGCACAACTTACAACAAGACAAATGAGGAAGGTGCGAGTGGTCACGGCCAGGATCCAACCGATTGTTAATACATCTTCTCCTCTCTGTAACGCAAGCTGACACGATATTGATTCATTATGCAGCCGTCTTCGTGCATCTTGGTCAATATCTCGAAATACTCTCAAGACATCGGACTATCGCAACTGAACATATCCTATGCATTGCATGACGCCCCATGCGTTAGCTTACTGTCCTTTGAGCCGGCACCAATAATGCTTACAGCAGTACCGGGATCAAAACAAGGATCGATAGGATCCTGCTATGGCCATTTTAATTCGAAGACAGCTGCACGAGGATGGGCAAGTAGCGTAAATACATCAAGACCTGCGGCTCGCTCAGTTCTTTGCCCTGGTTTATCGCCTCGCAAATATCGACTCCCACTAGTAAGGCTTCACAGTGCCGTCCTTAGCCAGCATGCTCAGCCCACGCGGGCGAGGCCTGGTCATCTTTATGGTCATCTTCAATTTCTTCACTTTCTCTTCATTGGCTCTGCGTTTTTACACTCTCTTCAAAGTAAAACGTAGGGCCATCCGTCCAGATGATTACATAATCCTAATATCAGCAGCATCTCTGCTGGGTGTGGAGGGAGCAATGGCATGGGGTATGTCTTCAAATGTCGTTGTATGTCTTGCACCGGCAACTCATCTATGATTATCTAGCTATTCATTACGGCCTTGGATTTCACACTGAAGAGTTGCCTTGGCCAAACATTGCAGTTCAGATCAAGGCAAGCCTATAGGATCTTTTTGTTCCCATCGACCAACCACTCCTTCCCTTATATCGCTCCCCTAATAACCTGTAAATAAATCTGCTAATACGGGTTCTTATGTCTGACAGATGCAAATATCTACCTTGTTCACTTGGACTATCTCGACATGCACCTGCAAGCTCGCCGTCCTTTTCATGTATCTGGATATCTTTCGTATAAACGCTTTCTTCAGGAAGATTATCTGGGTCTTAGTGGTATTAACTGCCTGTTACGTTCCCGTTTTTATTCCCTTTTTTATGACTCAATGTTCTCCCGTTTCGGCTGCTTGGGATCAAGTCCTATCCACCACAAACTGTCGGCCTTTAAAGGTGCAAGAGATAGCGTCCGTCGCTGTCAACCTCTTCCTTGATACTGCGATCGTCGTGGCTCCTCTTCCTATAATTTGGGGGCTGAAAATGCCTAGGGTCAAGAAAATAGGAGTTAGTGCCATGTTCAGCCTCGGAATTACGTACGCACTCCCATCTTCCATATCATCATCCGCAATTTTTACTGTCATACTTATTACGCATTGGCTAATTGTATATGGTTCCGTCAGGGTGATTGGAGTCATGATATGGCGCCTTGTTTTCACGGCAAGACCGGATCACGGGAGGGACATGGTCCATGATCTCTTCACAGTAGCTATACAGGCCCAATTAGAAATCTGGCTAGGAATGCTAGCAGCGAACTTACCGACTCTGGGTCCACTGCTGAATCGTATTCCGGGTTCTTCGAAGGGTGGATCAACCGGCAATAGTTCGACGCCTGCTGAAGGGATATCTCTGAGAGCGCTAGGTAACTTTGTGAAGCCGGAAAGAATGGCTCGTGACGATTTCCATCGTCTGGATGATGAGCACGGAGGGAGCGACTCCCGACTGTAGGAATAGGACATATATAGCTATATACAATCGAACTGACAATGGTTCAGGCGCCCACCTTCTGGGGCCCAACATCGACAAGGTGTCATGAAGGACTGGGAAGTTCATATATCCGTGGAAACATCACCAGACCGGGCTGCGGCGGGTGTTATTTAGCGACTATACAAGTATAGAAGCAAACAGAGGCGCTTGAGAGCTTTGATCATTTCCTTGAATATTGGTGAAATGGCTGGAGGGTAATAGAGAGTCGCTTAGACGTCAAGAAGGCTTGTTGATCCAGCAGTGTCACTTGGGTAGCATCCATCCCGTTCCGCAGCATGCCTAGCCTGTCGCTCTATTGCGCATGCACTAACTACTCCACTTCAGCTCATTCGGCGGGAGCCTGCAGCTTTGTCATCTAGCGTCTACTGCATCCGCATGGATAGACGTTACTATGTAAGTTACTTATTCTGCTACTTTAGTACTACACCTATACAGTGTGGATAGTACCAGCGACTCGTAGCCAGGTGTTCTTTCCAATGATAACCTACTTCAGCTACTAATCCTCTTGCGCAACAAGTCTATATTCGTGCTCTCTACCAGACGCCAGAAAGGCTTCCTGCTTCCATCCACAGTCAGATCATAATGATGCCCTATCACATAGTTCTAGCTGCCTCTACGGGCCTCCTTACCCACAATGCTATCTTCGTTCGCGGCGAGTGGCACATGCGCATTCCACATATCATCGCTGGCCATTTTCTGCTCGGGTCCTTCGCATGGTACTCCATAAACCAAAGTAACGATAATGGATCCCTTCGCGAAGTGTCACAAGAATTTGCCGTCATGGTAGTGACGTACATGACAGCCTTGTTCGGCAGCATGACCGTCTACCGTCTTCTTTTCCACCAGTGCACCAAGTTTCCGGGGCCAAAGCTCGCTGCAGTAACCAAGCTCTGGCATATTTGGCATATTCGGAGGTCCACCAACTTCTTGTTCCTGAGGGAACTTCATGAAAAGTACGGGAATATCATACGGACAGGTAGGCGAGGATCTCCCAGCTCTTCAAGAAACATATATACCCCCACGCCTTGTGAGTGTTACGCTGACTATAATACGGTTAGGTCCGAATGAGATCACACTGGTTCATCCGTCCGCTTACCAGTTACTTGACGGATGGGGAACTAGCACTACCAGAGATGTGTGGTATGACATATTGCGGCCGCGATACTCTGCAGTCTTCTCTCGGGACGAAGCTGTACACAAAGAAGGCCGTAGGTTCTGGGTTCGGTCGATGTCAGGCAAAGGTAACGTGACTGTTTCATTTGAGTCGCCACTTCTAACGTAAGAAGACGCAATCTACCAAAAAGCTCACATCTAAAGATTCCTAATTGATCTGGTCAGTACGACTGACACATTACTAAGCCATAAATGCATTCCACCCACGAATCGCGAAACTGGCCCAGTCCTTGTCCAGCTGCATTAGAGCACACGGCACTCATGCTCTGGATGTGGACGAAGTTATGTCGTGGTTCTCCTTCGACGTGATGGGCGACATAGTGTTTGGCAAAGATTTTAATCTCTTAGAATCCAGAGTTTGGACCCCGGCGATCCAGCACCGAGATCGTGCCTTGGCCCTCGTCGGGCCTATTGGCGATTCCATCTGGATCGCTCATTTGGCATTTTGGTTGGTTCCCTTTTATGGGAGGGTCAAGGATTGGTTTCGTATGGTGACATTTTGCGAAGACCAAATAAAGGAACGGCGCGAGGTGAGTAACTACCACTGGGTATATGAAGTCGGCGCCCGTGATGTGGAAACAGTTGATTGTATGAGTACTGATCAAATGTTTCTCTATTTCTGTGGTGCAGCGAGGTAAGGGGAAAGATCGCGTTGACATGTCGGAATACTTCCTTGAGGAGTATCAGATGCACAGCAGGGATAAGACCTTAGAGGACCGCGACCTTTATCTCGGCGGTACGATAGTAACAGCGGTAGTCGCGGGCAGGTTAGTTCATGCAACCTTTTAACTAGTGTTTTCAGCCGTCTGGACACTGGGTTCCTTTCTGTTGTTCCTCCTCTCCTTTTCCATCTTTCGCCATACGATCACGCATACTGAGGAATTCTTGGCTGCTGCAGCGATACTACTCGGGCAGCTTTGATTGGCAGTTGCTGGTACCTGGCGAAGTATCCAGAGCACGCCAGCAAGATACGAGATGAGACTCGAAACGTTGATCTGAACGATACCGTCACGCTTGCAACCCTTCCGCACCTCAACGGCTTCATCAACGAGACGCTTCGCCTCGTACCGCCCATAATGACAGGGACCTCGAGAATAACCGGTCCCGAAGGGCTAATGCTCGATAACGTCCTGATCCCTCCGTACACTAGGGTGACGGCCCCGAGATATGTAATTATGCGAAGTACGTATTCAAATCGCAGCACATCACTGACTATAGTCGTTACTACATATGACGACACCCTGATTTCTCTCAACACTACTCAAGCTCTTTTTTCGGCGCTAATCCCCCGCCGTTAGTGGAATCCGCCTTCGCGCAGCCGGATGAATTTATCCCCGAGCGGTGGTATTCGCGTCCGGAGCTCATCCTCGACAAGCGCGCTTTCGCGCCGTTCTCGGTCGGCGGCCGCCAATGCGTCGGGAGAGCCGTTGCTTACGCCGAGCTTCGCTGCGTGACAACGTTATTGCTCCGGGATTTTGACATAGAATTTGCGCCCGGATACGATCAGATGACTATGTGGCGCGATATGAAAGACCAGGTGACTGCACAGCCAGGGCAGGTGATGTGTCTCTTCAAGCCCCGAAGGGATTAGCCGTAGAGACCGGTGTCGTGAAACATTCAAACGCGAAGGAGTTCGGAGAGGAACTATGCTAAGGGCCGGGGTTAGGGAAGGTGGTAAGGTCGAGCAATTCACCAACTAACATTGCCTCAGTCAACGGGGAATTTGACATGTAATCCAGCAATGGGACGATTCGATATTTTACATATCCTTTCCCCCTTATACTACTCAAACATTCAGTACGTGATTGCAATCCACACTTCCTCTGGGAGCACCTGACTGTTGTTTTCCATACCATCCATTTCCCTCGCTAACTCCTAGGTGAAACGGATTGAAGTTCAGTTGGGTCCGACGAGTATTTCCGATAGATGCTAGACACTGACGACACTGGCAATTCCCATATAACCGTAAGCCTCCCAAGTATAGTGGCATCTCGGTAGAACATTTCATAGGTTTGATTTGTTCTGATATATGTATACTCTGCTCTTTTGATTGGGCCCAATGGTGGTACAATCGAAGGATCTGTTGCTGCAATAGAACAGCTGGTGCGACGACAATAATATACCAACACCTCCAGGTGTCTACGGATCCGAGTTATTAGGACATTGAGCTCCCTTTCCATGGGACGATCGCACTGAAACATATGCACTAAGGAATATCTGCTTCAGAACCTCGACGGACTGCACGATACTATCGTGATCTGTCTCGCTAATCGTCGCGGTCGTGAACTCCAGCACGTCCTGAAACTCGTCTCCCCCACTGCCTTTCCAGCAATCCTCCATGTAGCTCTGGCCTCTTTTACCGATCATAGTATCGCTCTCGGCAAAGTAAATGCTGATTCTTAGCTTTTCTCTATTGCTACCGCCCTCGTCTGCTCGCCGGCTTCTCTCAAGCTCGGCCAGCCTCCTAACAAAGAGCGTATAGTCTTCGCAGTCGCCCCAGAGCCCAGCAGGTCCTTTTCGGAGGCACTGCAGTGCCTCGCTATCCGCACCGACCATGTTTTCGCTGAACATAGACTTGAGAGTTAGGGTTTGCAGCTCCTTCTGCAGCTCCAGAGGCAGCCCATAGTCGCTCTCTATTCTCCGGCGATTTCTCTCCAGCGGAGGCGTTTCTACAGCGTTGACACCGCTGCTGGAAGGCAGTAATTTGGAGATTTTATTGAACGCCGTCCTGCTAGCCGATGCAAACTTGGGTATGTGATGCCAAGTGCCGAATACAATGGTGGGCAGGTTCTGTGCCATCTGCATAGCCACGACCTGAGAATGGGCCGGATCGACCCACGGTGCTGTCGCCAAGTTATTTCGTGTGCTTCACTACCTTATGGTGTTCATGGATGGAATGAGAACCATACCTACTAAGGCAACCAGTGGCCTATTAGGATAAAGGATATTACGACAGCGAAGTAGAGTGTTAAGAAGGTAAATCGTGCCTGCACTATGAGACGCCAAGGTAACATGTTCTATCTGTAAATGCGCCAGAAGGCGAGGCACCAATTCGATCCAGATATTGACTCGCTGGCGAAGCGGTACATCAGTTGAATGGCCCATCCCTGGCCTGGAGGGAGACAAGTCGGTTAGTCCATCTGAATCGAGGAACCGCATTGTTAGAGAGCCTTACCTGTCCACGACCAGAACCCGAACGCCCAGCTTTTCTGCGATAGCATGCATCCAGACACTAAGATAGCGCGATGCGAACATTCCTGGAATGAATAGAATCGTTGGATAATGGGTGCCATCGTCACCTTGTTTCGGAGTGAGTCCAACGTCCGCGTAACTAACTTGCAGTTCGCCATGATCTGCTGTAGCAGGCAGTATGAACCGTCGATGGAATTGGTCTTGTGCAAGATACTCTGTAGCGCGCAACGATGGAGAGTTGCTAGCGGACTCTGGGTATACCGCCGCCATCGTACTGAATTGAAATCGATGGACTGGATTGTTGGAAAGTAAGGAGTCGATGTCGTTGGACTGCTTATTGAGTATTAACAGATCTAGGTAATCCGGGGATTCCGAGGAGGCAAACCTCTCCGTGGGAGCAGAAATGCAGGATTCTAGGATTTCGAAAGAGGTTTGGCAGCTCCCGATTCTTAACGCCTTTGTCGGTAACCAAATGTAGGGCGAGGGAATACCCACCCATGCGCTTTTACCCACGGACCCGTGGGGTCCCATGGGTAGCGCGCAACTCCCATGGGTGACCCATGGGAGATTTTCCAAATTCAAAAGAGATTTGCTATTTGTGCTGTGTCCCCCTTGCTATTCGTGCTGTGTCCCACTTTTAACAGCTGCCTACAGCTGCCACAGATCTGGCCACCTATCAGCTCCCAGCTGCAATTGCAACACTTTTAACTACAATTATCTTCTTCAACTACAACCCTTTTACAATAATTATAACAACTTCGTTACAATAACAACGCGTTATTTCGGCCATAACGGCTATCCCAAATCCTGAAAAAGACGGCACGTACGGCCGTAACGCTTCGGATCTCAGGGTAGAACGAGTTAGAAACTGACAGGTGGCAGATCTATGGCGGCTGTAGGCAGCTGTTAAAAGTGGGACACAGCACAAATAGCAAATCTCATTTAAAAATACCCACGGGTTACCCGTAGGAGTTTTAACTTACCCATCTGTACCCATGCTATTATGCGATGGCGACAACGACGGCGATAACTATATCAGTAATTATATTAATATATATATTGAATATACAATACTAATTTTTTTTATCGTCGATCTTATTTTTACCATATTTTAATTTGTGGAAATACCCATGGGTGATACGTGGGTAATTTTTTTTTGAGTAGGTTCCTACGGGTTACCTATTAAAGAGCCAACCTATTAGGGCTATATTTTATTTTTCCTAAATAAGTTGACAGCTGCCAGCTTCCCTGTAGGTAGAAGGAGACCTACCCTGCCACCCAAATGCAAAACGCTAACGTTTTAGATGCGATTTTTAATTAATTATCATCATCAACCCATTCCGTTTCTCTTCGCACTTACCTGCAACCTGGTATATAACAAAAACAATAACAATAACAACAATAACACCATACCGCTACGCCCACGAACTCTTTTTTCAAGGCACACTTTTCCTGTTAATTAATACAACATAATATACCTTCCCCTGCCGCCCGAAGGCGATCCTAATAACGGCGAAGGCTGCGAAACGGCAACACGTTGATAAAGCCCGAAATAACGCCCTTAACGCTGATTTTTACGATTATCATAATATTAACGATATCCTAAAAGAAACTGAAGCTTAAAAAGCTTAAGAAAGTTAAAAAAATCAGGAAATAATTAACTTAATAAAGGATTAACCGATTTTTATATATATTATTATAGTACGTCGCACTTTATATAATGTTAAAGTATAACAGTTATATTGTTAAAATATTAATATTAATTAAAAACGTTAAAAAACATATGTAAAATCAGGTATATTAACTGGGAGCAGGAATTTAGGGGGGCATGGGTGGGTCACATACAGGCTATTAGGAAGCTGACAGCTGTCAAGGTGGTTAGGAAAAATAAAATATAGCCCTAATAGGATGGCTCCTATCAAAACGGTGGGTGACCTACGAGTACCCATTCCCTCGCCCTAACCGAATGTAGCTTAGCGCTGACGGTCCTGCTGTTGGAACCAACAGTTACAGGCACGAGAAAGCATAGATTGAACAGTTAATTGGTCAACAACAGGTAGGGTTCAACACGCTGCATTTCGTGATGCTGCATGTCTGCCTTGTTCTGTTCAAACAGATGCGGGAGGCCGGAGACCCATTATCCGGGGGCACAGGCACGCCATGCCCAGATGGATATTTTGCCCACGTTGCGGGGCACTTAATTAGCTCCTAGATCCACCATCAATTCCAACACAGGCACTGAATGGTATGAGATACTCCCGAGACCAAACCAGTCGGTATCACGTAACAGAACATGGGAGCGAAGCGCTCCCTGAGTGGAATATGCATCGGACGAACTTGAAGCCGAATGTTTTTTTTCTTTTATTTTTCTTCTGTATTTTTGGTTTGATGGATTGGGCTCACGAAGATCCGGCGCCACGAACAGAAATGCAACTCCGGCCGGCCGGACACCCAAGTCCGAGACGATGAATTCATTACCAGTGCCGCCATCCCAGCCCTTTCGCCTCTCATTGTCCAAAGGGCGTATTTATACAATCCCGACAGCTCCCCTCCCGGTAGCTGTTGCTACTACAACCGAATGTCGATCGTATCAAATCACAGTTTCTTAAAGAAATTGTACGAGCACCGTCATGCTACTTGTGATACATCCCGCTCTGGAGAACGTTCATCGTGCAGTCGTATTTGGCACTCTGCGCAGTAGAGTCCTTGCTTCCGTCGACCGGGGCAAGCAGCCAGGGCAGCGAAATAAGCAGGGAGCCAAAAGTCCTTGAGGTTTTCTCACCATGGTCATGGCCATTGGAATCGCCCAGGCTCTGTCGCGGATCCCGAGACTAATCCTCCTGCCGGCGGCTGCTTTCTCACTAGCATGTGCTGGATGCACTATGCGGGACATGACTGCTGAATTCGTCTCATGGGTTTTCAGTGGTCCGGAACGCAACGGCCGGATTATCGCTTTGCTTACACTAATAATCAACTGGAGGAGTGTGCCGTTAGC
>QJNZ01001090.1:0-26420 GCA_004155055.1 Monosporascus sp. CRB-8-3 | reverse complement strand
TTTTTTTTTAAAATCCTTTTTTTTTTTTTTTTTTTTTATGGCGGTGGTTATTATAACGTAGGCTATACAGCTATATATTCGCAGGTGAGCTTATTATAGTTTCCGATTAAGCATTATAACGCCGTCTTTATACGCCAAGTAAATATAGTAGATTTTATATGGGCTTTGCTAATAGGGAACGTATTTAAAGGTATGGTTGTATAAATATATTACTACTTTAAGGATATATATAATTAGGAATAAAGGTAACTTAACGTTATTCCGTATTATAATCGTTTTTTTTTTAATTATACCCCTTAAATACTTTATACCCCCGTTCTGGGCTTAGGTATAAAATATTAAACGCTTTAATTTAATATTACAAAAAAATAACTATAATATATCTCGAAATTAATAATTTTTTAAGATTTCGTTATTATATTCGATTACCTATGGAAAAACCTTATTCTAATTTTTTAGGATTCCGAAAAGATATTCGAACGTTATAATTAATATATTTTGTTTTCGGTTTTTAAAGTAGGTATTTTAAATAAAACCTAAATACCTGTTAGTAGCGAATATGACGTATTTGTATTTTTCCGGGTTTTTTTCGAAGTTTATAAAGTTAATAGTAATTTTTTAATTTAATCGGAAAATTCCTTTTTTAAACTGGCGATATATTTATTTTTTGGCTTTCGCCTTGTTATATATCTGGTATTCGATTGTTATAAAACTTTTTAAGTGAATTTTTTTCGTATAGGACTGTAATTAAGCGATTATTTCGGGCTTTAAATAATTTAATCTTAGGTGTTATATAGTGCCGTTACCGGTTTGTAATAATTTCGTTATTTACAAATTAACGTTTCGTTTATAGGTTATAAAAGTTATATAGGTAGTTGTTATGTTAATATTTTCGATAACGAATTGATTAAATTTGTTTATTAGCGTAATAATTATTTAATTATATTTATTTCGGATAAAATTATTAGTTTTTCGGTTGTTTTATTAGTATTTTTTTTTTCGAAATTGCCGGAAAAATACCAGGTTGTATGTAAAGCTTTTGTAGTAGGTTACGTCGTATAAACGTAACGTTTTCGTACCGTTAAGGTTTTAAAGTATTACGTTAACCTTTTTGTATTTTATAATCGAAACGAAGTTGTTACCTATATATACTCCGTTGCTTTGTATGGTTTGTTTGAAATTTAGGAATTTGCTAATAAAGTTGAATATATATATCGTAGATTTTTAGTTTAAAATAAATAAATTCTTTAAAGAATAAGGCGTAACGTTTATTGCATTACGTTAATTAGAAATTAAAAAGTACGTTATAACCTGTTTTCTTCCTTTTAGGAGTTAATTTATTTCCTAAGTAATTATTTTTTTTATATTATTCGATAAATAGTTACTTTTTTTTTTAAAGATTAATCGGAAGATATTCGGCTTTGGACGTATGTTACTATCTTATTATTAAAACGGAAATTTACCGGGGTTCTGCTAGGGAATACGTAATAGCATTAAGAAAGCCTGTAAAAGGAGCTTAAGTACGTTTTATAACGGGTTCTTTATATATCCGACTTTTAACGTTTTTGTTTGTTACCGTTTCGGTTCGAATAGGAACCTTTATAATTACCTTATTTTAATTTATGCCCTGGGGCCTTTTTTTACGGTTAAGGGTTATCCTTGGTATCTTTTTAATTAGGATCGTTTTAGTTAAAGGGGTTTATAAGTTTCCCGTAAAAGGTTGGAAACGTTACCTTGATATTTTTCGATATGGGTTATAAATGGGTTATAGTTTAGTAATCTAAGAGGTTGGTTACTACTTTTTAATAGTTAATTGTACTATTATTAATTTCGGCCTTTTTTATTATTTAAAACGTAATCGTTTAAGTTCTTATAATAAGAGCTAGTACTGTATATAGGTTGTTAACTTATACGATCGTTATCTTCGTTTCTGGGATTTTATATCGTTATTTCTGGGCTATAATCTTTTATTACTTTATAATTTATTCGTCTAGTTTTTTTTGCCGATTTCGAGGTTTGCTTTAGCTTTTTGCGGTATTTTCGTTAAATGTTAATTAGGAGCCTGCTATTGTATACTTTACCGGATTTAACTAACTTAGCGTATTACTTTTATAGGTTTTTTTTTGGAAAAAAATTTATTTTTTTAATTATTAAAAATATTAACTTTAGAACTTATTTTATAAAGCCGTTATTATTTTTTTAAAAAGTATTATATTTGCGATCTTTATAAATATATGCCGTAAAATGCTAATTACAGGTTTATTTATTTTCGGTTGTTATTTTAAGGGTATTTATTAAGTAATTAATATAATCGATTTTTTTGTAAGTTACTCCGGAAAATATAAATGTAATTAAGGAACCGTTTAAGGTATTAATTCGTAGTCGTATAACGGATTCATTTTTTTAAATACAAGGTTATATCGGGTTTTATAGGTTCGACAAGTTATAAAATAACTTAATTAGGATCGATATAACGTTAAATACCAAGCGTATACGCTTTAAATTAGAATTCCCCTTTAAAGTAATCCTAATTCTTAGGTTACTTTTAAATAACGGGGAACGTTAATAATATTAATATTATTGTAATTAATAAAATATACGAATTATTATTATTAATATATAACTTATATTATTTTAATAATAGTTAATTAGTTAATAATAATGTAAATTAAGCAAATAAAACTTTTAATTATTAGATATAAGGGATATTAATTATGTTATTATATTAAGTTA
This sequence comes from Monosporascus sp. CRB-8-3, assembly GCA_004155055.1. Classification (NCBI taxonomy): domain Eukaryota; kingdom Fungi; phylum Ascomycota; class Sordariomycetes; order Xylariales; genus Monosporascus; species Monosporascus sp. CRB-8-3. The sequence continues at coordinate 23,687 of QJNZ01001090.1, read as the reverse complement.
ATCTGCGTATATTTTTCGTACGCATATAGCTTTTATATAGCCTAGTAACGGAATATATATCTTCCAATTAAAAGGATTCTTCCGTATATAAAGTACGTTTAACACCTTTTGCTAGCTAATATCTACTATTAGCTAACAAGGGGTACTAAACGTACTTTAAATACGGAAAGGGTTTTTTTAATCGGAAAATATATATTCCGTTATTAGGTTACAAAAAAACTATACGCGTACGAAAAATACATATAACTTAGCTTAATATAATAACATAACTAATATCCTTTATATCTAATAATTAAAAATCTTATTCGTTTAATTCGCGTTATTATTAATTGATTAATTATTAATAAAACGATATAAGCTATATATTAGTAGTAATTATTCGTATATTTTATTAATTATAATAATAACGGTACCGTTAACGTTCTTTGTTATTTATAATAAACCTAAGAACTAAAACCGTTTTAAAGGCAAATTCTAGGTTAAAACGTATATTTTTAATATATAGGATTATATCGATTTTAATTAGTTATTTCCGTAACTTATTAAATTAATAAAACCTAATATAATTTCGTATCCGAAATAACGAATTCGTTATACGATTACAAATTAATATTTTAAACGGTTTTTTAATTATATTTATATTTTCCGGAGGAATTGCCGAAAAAATCGATTATATAGGTTACCCGATAAATACCTTTAAAATAATTACCGAAGGTAGATAAGCTTATATTTAAAACTTTGTAATATATATTTACGAAAATCGGAAATACGAGAATTTTTATAAGAAGATTAATGATTTTACGAAATGGGTTCCGGAGTTGGTATTTTTAACGATTAAAAAGACGAATTTTTTTTTAGGAAAAAACTTGCGGAAGTAGTCCGTTAGCTTAGTTAAATCCGGCAAAATGTATAATAGCAGACTTTTAATTAATATATAATGAGAGTATTACGAGAGGTTAAAGTAAGTTTTAAAGTTAGCGAAGAAGTTAAACGAATAAATTATAAAATGGTAAAAGGTTATAACTTAAGGATAGTGATATGGTATCCCAAAAACGAAAATACTAATTGTATAAGTTAACGACTTATGTATAATATTAGTTTTTATAGTTGGGATAAAGATAACGATTTAAAGCGATAAAATGTATATAAAAAATAATTTCGTTCTGATTAAAGGATACGGAAAAGTAAATAGATTATTTCGAAATTTTAGCGGTATAAAAACGTTACGTTTGTACGACGTAGTTTATTACGAAAGCTTTATATATAACTTAATATTTTTCCGGTAATTCCGGAAAAAAAGGTATTAATAAAATAACTAAAGAATTAATAATTTTATTTAAAATAAATATAATTAAGTAATTATTATATTAATAAATAAGTTTAATTAATTCGTTATCGAAAATATTAACGTAATAATTATTTATACAGCCTTTATAATTTATAAACGAAACGTTAATTTATAAATAACGAAATTATTACGGAACGGTAACGGTATTATATAATACCTAAAATTAAGTTATTCGGGACCCGAAATAATTGCTTAATTACGGTTCTATATAAAAAGAATCCGTTTAAAGGGTTTTATAATAGTTAAATACTAGGTATATAATAAAACAAAGGCTAAAAGACAAATACGTTACAAACCGAAAGAGAGAGCTTTTCGATTAGGACAAAAAATCGCCGTAAACTTTATAAATTTCGAAGAAAATTAGGAAAAATATAAATACGTTATATTCGTTACCGACCAGTATTTAGGTTTTATCTAGGATATATACCTTAAAAACCGAGAGTAAGATATATTAATTAACGTATTCCGATATTTATTAAAAATTTTAAAAAATTAGAATAAAGTTTTCTTATAAGTAATTAAATATGATAACGAAATCTTAAAAAATTACTTTTTTCGAAATATACTTTAATTGTTTTTTTTCAGTATTAAATTTAAGCCCTTAATATTATATATTTAGGTTTAAAACGGAGGTACAAAACGTTTAAGGGGTATAATTAAGAAAAAAGCGATTACGATACGAAATAACGTTAAATTACCTTTGTTTTTAATTATGTACATTTTTAAAGCAGTAGTATATTTATATAACCGTACTTTTAAATACGAATTTTTTTAGCAAAGCTTATACAAAGTTTATTATATTTACTTAATATATAAAAATGGTATTACAATATTTAATCGAAAGTTTTAATAAGCTTATTTATAAGTATACGGTTATATAATTTACGTTATAATAATTATTGTTATAAAAAAAAAACGGAAACTTTCAAAGTTAAATTTTAAAATATAAATAAGCTTTTTTATTAATTACCGATTTACGAATATTTACGAAATCTGGAACCCGTTAATTAATAAGATTATTACTATTTAAAACGTATAATTTAATAAAAAGGTTACCTTTTTAGGTAATATTAAAAATTTAAAAAATAATTTTTTTTACGTTACGGAAAACGAGTTATAGAATTTATTACGATAGGTAAAGTTACTTAATTAAGCTTAAAATTATTTACATATATATATTTAAAAGGAAGATAAAAACTTAAGCGGGATAATTTAGTTACCGGTTGGATAAGAGGGATAATTTTAGAATAGTATAGGCGTTAAAAACGTACGGGATAAGGAAAAATAAATTTGTTCGTATAGGATTAATTACTTTTATATAACCGTTATATTCGAATTATTTCCGTTCTTTAAATTATTACCGTTATTAATATTTGCTTTAATAACTGTTACGATTAACGCGTTAACGGAAAGAATAAAGGTAACTTTAAGTTTTTGTTAAATTATTTAACTTAGTGTGACGGTAAAAAACGAGGGTACTTTACGGGTTATAAACGTAAGCTCCTTATATGTTTTATATTAAGGTGGTATTATTTGAGATAATTATAAGGTATAAAAAGCCGTTTTTAATATAGGACGGTTAATTTATTTTGTAGGTACGATCGATAACCGGTTAATAAGTTACGGAAATTTAAGAAAGTTAATTATTTAAAATATACGTTATTTTAATCGGAAAGGTTTTAATACCTTATTATATAAAAAGATACTTAGGTCGTTATATTAAGTATATAAGCGTAATTTACCGTTACTGCCGTAAGGCTATAAAGAGTTAAGTATATATCCGATAGGGGAGATATTTCGTAAAGCTTAAAAGGTTTATTTATAAAGTTATAAAGAGATACAATTTTAAAAAGTGGTTAATTAGTTTTTTGTTAAAGGGAAATAAGTTTTAAGGTGTATATAGGTATATATTTACAAGTTTAATAAGTATAACTAGTTATAAAAATGTAAAGTACGTTTCGTTGTACGAGGCGATAAATAGTTTAAAGCCGTTTGTGGTAATATATATGCATTTATTTTAGTTAGAAAATTATTTAAAGCTTTAATCGTTATTATAGCTAGGTTCGATTTAAAGTTTAAACTATATAACGTTGTTAACGTTTTCGTTAATATTAACTTATTTTACGAAGTATATATAAAAACGCCCTTAGGGTATTTTTAATACGGGAAAACTTTTCTAATTAGAAAGGCTTTATATAACTTAAGGAAGTCGCCGTTATTATCGTAAAAGGACTTTATCAAAACGCTTAAAAAATTAGAATTTAACCCCGTTCCTTATAAACCTTGTTGTTTTATTCGTTAAGGGGTGCTTATTTTTTTCTTTATAGACGATATTATTATAGCATACCGCGAAAAAGATTAAGATATCGTTAATTAGTTAATTTAGCAGATTTGGAAACGGTATACTTTTATAAAAAGTAAGGACCTATAGTGATTCCTCAGTATCGAAGTGATTAGAGATAGATTTAATAGAAAAATCTGGTTATTTTAATCCGACTTTATAAATAAACTAGTTAACTTAATTCTTAAAAAAAGCTTAAATAACTTCTTAAAAACGTTTATAACTAGCGTTAAGCTATTGTTAAATCTTAATCTAGCTTATTTAGGTTTTGTTAATAAATACCAGAAGAAGATCGGTTTTATCCTTTACGTAACAGTTAATACGCGACCCGATATATTCTTTGCCGTATCCTGATTTGCCCATTTTAACTTAAACCTTAATGATATATATTATAAAACCGCTGATCGAGTTATACTGTACCTGATCGGGATTAAAACGTTAACGTTATAATTCGGAAATAAGGATTCGTTAGATATTTAGAGTAACGTATTAAATAAGTAGCGTAATAAATGCGTTCTTATTAATCCAGTTTTTTAATGTAGTGGTTAGCTAATATAACGCCTTTTTTACGAATAATACGATCGATCGAAAAAGTTTTTAAGTTTACGTTATGAAGTTATTTAGAAAAATAATAGGATGGCGGGTAAATAGGCAAGATATAGTAATTATTTCTATAACAAAAACGGAGTTGTTATCCCTTACGTAAGTTACAAAAGAAGTTTTATTTAGTTTTCGATTAATTAAAGAACTAGGAGTTATTTTGGATGTTAAACTGTTAAATATGTAATACGATAATTAACAGATTATACGATTTATTAACGCCGACGTCGCCCTATTATAAATAAAGTTACGGTACGTAAATATATATAACTACTGGTTACGAGAAGCCGTAGAGAAGGATTTGATTAGAATGGATTATACGCTTATAAACGACATATTAGCTTATAAATTAATTAAAGCCCTGTTACGCGAACTATTTAGGTATTTTAAAGAGTAACTAGGACTGGTAGATATTACGAAAGCCTTCGAATGGTAAAGGAATACCTTATAAATGATTTTAAAGTAGGAATTAGCTAACCGGGAGGATTTAATCGCCGGAGGAAAGGTCGAATGGAAAGCTGTAATTTTAGGAAGTGATAATAAGTGACGATTAACGCCATAAATATTTCAAGGCGTTAAGGGGGTGTGTTAGCTAATAGGGGGTGCTAAACGTATTTTAAATACGGAAAAGGTCCCTTTAATCGGAAAATATATGTTCCGTTATTAAGCTATAAAAAAGGCTATACGCGTACGAGAAATATATGCAACTTAACTTAATATAACAATACAATTGATATCCCCTATATCTAATAGTAGGAGGCTAGGTTAACGTATATTTTAAGGATATAAAGGTAACCTTTTAAAAAAAAGGCGTTAGTTCTACCGTTTAAGGTGGTAAATGCGATTTCTCGCGATTTTTCGCCTAGGATATTAAGATATTTTCTTCCGGTTAAAAGTTTTTTATCTACCATAAAAGGACGTAAGTTAATAAAGTTAACCTTCCGATTTTAAACGTAGAAATCCGAATATGTATTTAATAGCGTAAATTTTTTAAAATTGTATCCGATAATAATGCTATTAATTTAAAGGCCCGTTAATAAAGAAGGACCTTTAATAAAAAATGCGGAGGTTAATTAAGAAATTTATAATTTCGAGTCCTTTTTTGTATGTTTAACAGTTCGCCTTTAAAACGTCGGTACCGTTTGCGATATATTTATTTACTTACTTTTTAATTTTAGGATTTTCGGTTCAGTTATTAGGCCTAACTTTTAGGTAAATATAGGGGCATTCCTTAAAAATATAAATAATACCGTAAAAACACTGTCGGTTAAAATAGTTGTAACGGTTTTTATCCTGGTTATTATTTTTATCCGGGGCGTTCTGAGAGGGTCCCGTTTAATTAGGGGTTTTTCCGTTAAAAATAGCGCTAAACGTTTCCCGTAATAACTGTTCGGTAATAACGCCTTAAGCCTTTCGTAATTTTATATAACTTCGGAAACGCTTTACGAATTTCTGTACTAAGGGCAGTTCGTTAGCGTCCTTACGATCGAATATGGCTTTTTTTAAAGCGTTATTATTCGGGCTATATTAATTTTTCTAAACGGGTTATAATTTACATATAACAGCTGTCGCCTTATAAATGTTTCCGATAGTGCATATAATATTACCTCTTATTAATTAGGCTTAAAATCATACTTAGAATAACGGTTAATTAAAGATACTATTATATTACAATTATAATATTAATATTGCGATATAAATATAATATTATTACATTAATAAAATTAATTATATTAATTATACTTTTGATATAGTTATAAAAGCTTTTCGCGTATAATTTTATATAGCCCTTATTCATCGCCTATTAAATCCACCGTATTATAAAGGTTAACGTCGTTAATATTAAGCTATTTTTCGAATTCTATCTTATTACGGTTTTTGTTAAAACGTTAGCATTTTAGCGGCGGCGGCAACGGAATAAGACGTAACTTACGCTGCTGTTGTAAAAGTTCTTAAACCGCCGTTTCGGTAAATAAAATTATTATAGGCGTAAATATCGGCTTAGGTATAAATGCCGATAACGTTCGTATTAAACTATCTATTACTGCTATTTTTTTTTTTTAACTATTATTTCGGAAAGGGGTACGTTAAAAGGAAATTAAGATATCCTTATCCGAATTAAAATTAATAACTTTTTTTTATTTAAAAGGTTCGCGGCATAAGGTAAAATAAAGCCCTCGTCGTCGATAAGCCGTAATCCCTTAAAACACTTAAGGTAATATAACCGTATTATTATACGGCCGTTTTTAAAACTGTTAAATATATCGTTTTATAATATTTAAAAGTAAGTTATCGTAAACGAAATTTTTACCGATTAATTATAGCCGATTAACATTATTTTGTTTAAACGGTTTAATATAAAGCTAATTTTTAATAAACGTAATATTTTTTAAGATTTTTTTCGTATATATAAAACCGTATTACTTTTCGAAAAAATAATAATTAAAAGGGTAAAGCAGTAACGTACGGAGAAACGGTTACGTTATTAATAATAACGTAATTTCTACTTTACGATATTATATTGCTAATAAGTTAATAACTTTATAAAAATAAATAGTTACAAAATTTCCTAATTACGCGTAACCGAAATACTTTTACTACAAACGTACGTTTTATTAATTAAGCAAATCGTTATATAAATTTATTATCTTTTTAATTATACGTTTAAAGCTTTTTAATAGCTTTAAAAAATCTTTACGTATATTTTACAAATTATCTTTAATATATTTATAACTAGCTTAGATAAGTAATATAATACGGACTTTATAATTACAATACCGCAAAATATAATAATTAACCTATTTATATTTATACGATATATAAATAACTTCGAAATATTTAATAATAACTTTTTAATTCTTTTTAAACTAGTTAATTAGTTATAATTACGTATTATTAAAGTCAGATTCGGTTTATAAGTATATTATATACTGTTAACGTAAAAGGATACCTTCGTATATATAAGGGATCTTTACAAAAAACGTGCTTTACGTTTTTATAATATTTTTTCAAATAAAGCAATTAAAACGACGTAACTACTTACAATCTTCGGCAATTTTCAGGCTATTATCACCATCTTCGGGGTTGTTAACGTTATCACTATCTTTAAACCTATTTTTATTAGCCTTTTTTTCTTCCGGTAACTTTTTTTATTTATATTTAACGTAAAAAATAATATTTTTATTAATATAAAAAAACATACAGTTATTATTACGTAAAGGGAAGATGTTTGGTAATTATTTTTTTAAATTTTTTTTAAAAATCCGATAACGGTATATCCGATTTTGTAACGTTTATTTTATTTAATAACTTAACGTAATTTTTTATAAGTTAGTTATATTACTTTTTAATTTCGTTAAAAACAACATCGAAACAGTTATTAAACGTTAAACTTATACAGGTAATACCGGTAACGTTAAAGAAAAACATATAATAACGATTTATTTTATATATATTATTGAAGCTTAAAATTTTCGGGTACCGTTTTTATATCTTTATATATTAAGGGTAAATTTATATAACGGCGGTAATACGGTTGGGATTTTTAATATCGTAAACGATAGGGTAAAAAAAAAGTAATAATTTTCAAAGTTTTTAATAAACGTTTAAGTTTTTATATATCCGTTAAATTTATTAAACCGTACGTATTAAAAGTAATTATAAACGTTCTTAAGCTTTAAAAAGTAGCTGGGAAACATTTTTATTAATATATTTAATATATCATAAAGGCGTATACCGGTAATAGTTATATTCCGGATTTATATTTTTATATTTTTAATAAGGTAACGGCTGTATAAATAATTTATATTACCGAAAACGCCGTAATTATATTTATAATACGTTTTATTATAAAGTTCAAATATTTATTTTAAGCCGGTAAACTTATTAACCTTAACCGTAATTACGAATGTATAATTATTTTTATATATATTATTTTTCTTAACGTTATATATTTTACTTTTATAGAAAATGTTATAATTATAATAAACGTAATATCGTAAAGGTTTCTTATTACGGTAATTAAAACCATTACGTTTAATAAAATAATAACCGTTTTTACAAACGAAATAGTAAAAAGCTTTTATAAGTTTATTTATTATATTATAAAGCGGGCCGTTATCTGGATTGTTATCCAAGCATAGGGGAAATAATTAAAATATATTTATAATTTAATTATAAAGCTGCCGGCCTGGAAAAACGTTACTACGAAACGTAATTACAAAGTGTTATTATTATTATTATTATTATTATTATTAAGTACGGAAGTATAATAATAATTTTCGTAATTAAAATATAGGTATTAATTTAATAAAGGTTATGTTAGATTATATGTAACGGTGATAATAATACGATATATAAAAGTTAAGGAAAACGGGTGCGTTTTAGCGATTTTTATTATAAGTAAAGAACTAGGAAGTACTAGGGCTGTAACCGTAGGGTATATAGCTGGTAGAGTAGGACTATAGCCCGTTTAGAAAAAATTAATATAACCCGAATAAGGACGTTTTTCTTTTACCGTAACGGTTTAGGTAATAAAGAAGTTAAGTAAGAAAGTATTTATAGTTTTAAAAAAATTAAGGTATTTATAATAATCTGCGATAAGTAGAATTTAAAACTTTTCGGTTTTAGTATACGTTTTTTAATACTTGGAAAGCTATATATCTATTTAAATTCTGTTAGTTTTTAACGTTTCCTTATATCGAACGTCGATTTCGTAAATCCGAACGTTATTATTAAACTTAAACTTGCTTTTTAAAGTAATTAACCTATTACGAAATGCGATTTTCTTCTAGTATACCTAATAATAATTAAAATAAATTGATTAGTTTAATAACTTATTAACTTTAGTGAACGTTTTTTTCCCAAATTAGGAAAAGGGTCTGTTTTCGTTTGTATATTTTTACCGCCTTTTGAAATTTCGCGTTTGCTATCGACTTAAGCTTAAGTTTATTAGCAGCCTTTAGATCGAAATCCTTAAAGTTGGGAAAAATAGGTTTTTTAATAACGCTGGTATATACGCATTATTAGGGTTAATATAGTCCTATAAAAAGCCCGCCTTTAAACTAACGTAAAACTCGAATATGTTATACTTCTTAAAGGTTCTCTTTTTAAAGAGGAACGTTTTAAAGCGCCCTAACGAAATCTCGTCAAGGTTTTTTAAAGGGGAAGGAATTATAACTTTAGACGTAATATAAATAAGGTAAATAAGTTAAAATTGCAAGGGTATAATAGCTAGGAACCTTTATAAAGAGCGGTAGTAAGTTACAAAGTTATTACGGGAACAGCGGCAAGATTGCGAATAGTTTTAAATATAAGGTATACAACGTATATATATTAAAGTATAGATAAAAGAAATATAAACCGAACTTATAACTATAAGACCTTGATATTTTATATTAAAGTATATATAGCTGAAAAAGAAAATATAATTAGATTAATTATTAAAAAGGTTCTGTTTAAAAAGAAAGGTTATAAAGCTTTTTTAAATATATATAAAACAGTTATAATTAAAAGAAAGCGATACCGGGATTTCGAATAACGTATTTAATAACGTATTTACTAATTATAACGCTAATTAAGCTACGGCGTTATTAATAGGCCTAGATTTTAATAACGTTTTATAGGTATTTTAATAACGTTTTAATATATATTTTATAAGGTAAATAAGGTTTAATAAAAATGTTAATACCGTAATAATATTAAAGTTTAAAATCGAATATAACTGCTATAACGATTAACGTTTTAAACGATTTTTCAGTTAAGGTAAATACGTATATATTACTGTAAGCGGCTTTTAGTTATTAGCCGTTTAGTATAACGAAATTTGCTTTATATTTTTATTAGCGAATTATATTTTATAAAATTATAAATATACGTTTATATATGTTTTAAGATTTATTACTTTTTAATAAAAGATTAATTAGCTATTTTTAATATTTATATTTTTTTATAACTTTATAAGTTAGCTTTTTCGATTTTATAAAATATCTTTATTAATGGATATATATTTAGCTTTTTATAGCTTTGCAGCGGTTATGATAAAATATGCCATTATATTTAGTATACCGATTAAAGTATTGTTAATATATAATAGAATTTAAAAGCTTTTATAATTATAATAGTAGATATTTCGAATTATTAGTGTTTTTTTAAAAGGTTCGCCGTTTACCCGTTTGTTATCGATCGTATTTATAGAATAAATTAATTGTAATATATTAAATACTATATTTTAAATTTTAGATTCGTTTCGAGATATATATTATAAATATAAAAGTTTCGGCAAATTTTTATAAGCTGTATAAAAACGCGTATTACTTTTATTTCAATTTTAATATCTTCTATACTTTAATTAAAAATTAAGATTTTAATATAGATTTAATTACTTTGTAAAAAAAATGGTTACCTTAAACCAAAAGGAAATAAAAATCCGAAAAAAGATATAGGCGAAGGTTTTATAATAATCGCGAGAAAATACGATATATTATCCATTATTATTTGGGGTGTTTATAATTATTATACGCGTTATAATGCAGCTTAATTTTCCTTACGTTTAAATTGTTTATATAAACTTTGGCCGGTTTATAAAAGGTATATATAGTGATTTATTAAGTTTAATCTTTATATATTAATTATTAATTTTATCGAATTATATTATCCTTATATTTTTAGGTAAACTTTAACGCGGTAATTTTGCGTAAAAGGAATAATGTATTACCGTGCGCTTTAACGACCGTTTTTAATTTTCGAATATACGAAACGAAAACTTTTTTGGGCTTTAGAATATTGTAATAAACCTTCCGAATAATAACGAAAAGTTTTATTCGGCGACGAAACGAATATAAACCGTTATTACGATAAACGGGTAAAATAAGCTTTCGATTAGAAAGGTTTTTAATATATTATTTATTCTTACGTTAATTGTTATTTTAATTACTAACCGTTTTCTTTAAAATAAAAAAATCCCGTTTATTACGCGAATATATATAGCTTCGATATAAGAAAACCGGTTAGACGAAAATATTTTCGAATGGTTTCCGGTATAAAAAGCGGAATTTCCTAATAACTTTTAATAAAAACTCCGAAAGCTTTAAGGGCGGACTAACCGACCGCGTTTATCGTAATTACTTTAACGAATACCTTTCCGGATACCTCGATAACGACTTTATTTTTATACGATATAACGCCTCCGTTTATATTGCTTATATCGTTAAGGAATAATTTTAAACGAAAGTTATCGAAATACTGGAATAGCCTTTATATTCGCCCGATTTAAACTTTACCGAAAACGCATAAAATCTATTACTTAAAAAATATATTTAATAAAAAGAACCAAAGTTTAAATTACGCGATAATATATAGAAAAATATTAGATTTACTAATTACTACCGTAATTGTTATATGGATAAAGTTTATAAAAACTATATCAAATAATTTAATTAATAATATATTTAGTTAAAGCTAAATCGTAAACATAGCTTAAAACTAGTATATAAAATATTAAAATAACTTGTCGTATTTGCAATACATTTATTTGCAACTTGTTATATTTGCTAGTAATATTATTATAAATTATTAAAAAAAACGTATAAATAAAGTTTTAAAAACGATAGTAAAAAATATGAAATATAAAGATTAAACCGAGATTTTTATATACCGATTATGCTTTTTAAATACGGAATATACCGAACGCTTACGTTTATAATTCGTATAACATTTTTATTTTTATTTTTATTTTTTTTAATATTATTTTCAGTTAGCTACCGTAAGCGGAATTTTTTTTTTCCGTCAGTTTAATAATCGTAATAGTTATTAAAGTAAACCCTGGTGATGATAATACGTAAAAAATCAGCTCCTATATATATAAGCTTTAATATAGTAAATTTAAATAACAGTCGCTAAGGCGATATTTTTTTAAAAGGTCGTAGAGCTAATAGCTTAACAATGTAGTAATACGTTTCTTTATATAATGGTATAAAAAACCGAATTAAATCGAATATAGCGGTTATATATAAGTAATTAGTTTTTTTTAAATCGGTTTAATTTTTCTTATCGCGTACGTCTTTTACGTTCGTACCTTTTTTTATTTTAAAATACCTTATACGCCTAGTAATTAATTTATCTGACAAAACTTTTATTTTCCTTTTTCCATATATTTATCTTAATAATTATAAGCTTAATTAGCTACTTTTATTAATTAAGGTAAGTTTTATTTTTCGGTTTCCGTAACGTAATAATAATTATTTTTTAAGCGTTTAATATTATTTAAAAAGGTAACTTTTATATTAAATTATACGCTTTGTATAGTAATAACTTTATTACTTAACAGGTTTTAAAATTCGTAAGATATCCGTAAATCGATAATTGATAAGGAAGTTAATATAGCGTTTAAATTCTCGTATTCTTTTTTCCTTTTCTTCTTTTCTTTTTAACTGTTTTAATTATTTTAATTTTTTTAATCTTTTTTTTATAACGGTAGCTTTTATAAGTTAAGTTAAATAATTTTATATTCGTAAATAGGTTTATTAAAAGTTTTAATTCAGTATTGTAATGCCGTTTTTATCTTATAAGTAAATATAATAAATTTCGTATAGGCTTTATTAAAATAATGCGTATTACAAAATAAGATTATATAGTTATATCCTCGCTTTAAAGACGTATACGATTAAGACCGTAGGTATTTTAACGTTATTTTATATCGCGGTAGATTTTTCTTTTATTATATTTTTTAAACGCGTTATACCTTTGTTTTAGATATCGGTTTACGATAATAAAGGCTTAAGATTAACATTAAAAAGGAATGATCAAAATATATCTCGGAGCTAGTAATTTTTCGAAATTTCGCTATCGTATCCGATTATTTCTAGGGAAACCTTATCCTGGCTTTTTAAACTTTTTAAATTTTTTTTTATAATACGTTATAATTAATTTTTTTAGCTTTCAATTTTTGAAATAAATTTCGTTTATAATGTCTAAGTACTTGTTAGTCGTAAATATAACATATATAGCTATTTTTTGAATTTCTTTCTCGTACTATATAACGTCGATAGCGATTTTTTAATTTTAATGGAGAAACCTTATTTTTTAATTCGCGATATATTTATGTTTTTAACTTTCGCTTACTTATATACTTAGGGTTCGATTATTATAAAGCTTTTTACGTAAACCTTTTCCGCATAGAATTACAACTAAACGATTATTTCCGGTTTTAAATAAGTTAATTTTAGGTTATATATTTTACTAATACTAATCCGTTATAATTTCGCTATTTACTAGTTAACTTTTCGTTTATGAATTATAAAGTTATTAAGGTTTTAATGGTCGTATTATATACCCCTTTTTATAAAACTATTAAAAAGATAGCAGGTTATATACGAAATATCTTTAATACATTACGTCGATAAACGTAACGTTTTTTAATCGTTAAAGCCTTAAAGTAATATATTTATATCCCCGTATCTTTTAATCGTGATAAAGTTATTTTTTAAGTATATTTCGTCGTTTTAAACCGTTATTTTATATGTTAAATACCTGTTAAGTAAGTTAATACTGTATATCGTAAATTCGGAATTTAAAATAGATAAACTTTTTAATAAGTAATACGCAACGTATATAGTATTACATTAATCGATTAAAAATTACAATGCACGTTAAAGTTATTTTCTTTTTTTTTTTTAAGAAAGAAAAAAGTTAATTTATTATTTAGGGAATTATCTTTTTTATACCTCTTAATAGCCGGTTAATTTTTTTCTTTAAAAACTGATTAAAAAAAATTTGACCTTAAATATATGTTATTATTTTATTGTTAAAGCGGAAATCTGCTAGGGCATTACTAAGAAATATATAATAACTATTAGCAGTTATAGTAATTAAATGCAGGAATCTGGCGAATAGCGCATAGTTTTTCTAGGAAAGATTAAAAACGTCTGGGGGCAATCGCCTTTATATATACGTTTAGCTGTATAAAAGATGGTTCCAGGATAAAGGCTGTCCTAGGCAGTATTTGCAGCCTAGACGTACCAGCCGCGGGCATTTGAAAGCATTAATCGCCGACACGTCCTTTTGCGTTAGGTAACCTTATTTACGTAATTTCCAAAATGAAATTTAAAATTCCAAGAAATTTATCAAAAAATTATTAAAGTTTTCAGTCTATATAGGATTTAAACCCTCGTTTTTGTTATTCTTATCAAAAATAAGGCTGCGCAATTAACCGTTGTACCAAAAGACCGGCTTCTTCGTTTTACCGTTTTTTCGTAACCGCTTCGAAATACGGGGCTTACTTTTTCTGAAACATTTCTGTTAGTTAGCAAGGGGTGCTAAACGCACCCTAAATACGGAAAGGCTTTTTTTGATCGGAAAATATATGCTCCGTAGTTAGGTTATAGAAAAGCTATACGCGTACGAAAAATATACGCAATTTAACCTAATATAACAACATAACTGATATCCTTTATATCTGATAATTTCGGACCAGGTTGGTCGTTAATATAGGAAAACGCTTTATATACGTGAGCCTGCTACGTTAAAGGTCTTATAGCTTTAAAAATTGGTTTTATTTTTTAATGGTAACATTAGTAAATAATTAAAATCATTATTTTTTAAGTACCCCTTTGCAAAAGGTCATTAAGTAAAGGTTTTTTTCCGGTTAATTAAGGGACATAAACTAGCTGTAAGCTATATATAGGATATTAACGCCTTTAGGTAAAGACTAACGTAAAAAAGTTATAATTATATATAAACAAAGGTAATTTTATAAAAAGTTAAAGCTTTAAAACTAACAGGTAAACGGATACCTTCGGGTAATCGTAAGAAAAATGCCGCAATCGTTGCTTTTAATAACGAAAAACAGCTTTTAGTAGGGGAACGCCCTTCCTTCCGTATAAAGGGAATCCAGCGGAACCATTCTTTTGCTAGTTTCTTTAACTAAATCTCAAGTATTTTTTAACTTTTCTTGTATTTTCTCAAGTTCTAAGTTAGTTGTAAACCGTTCGAAATCCGTCCTGTTTAGTAGCTTTATAAGTCCGTCGGCAGGATTATCTTTGCTTTTTACGTATTAAAAGCTAATATTTCCGTCCTGGACTTTTTAACGTACGTAATAATATTTAATTTAAATATAACGCTTTCTTCGTATCATCTGCGTCTTTTTTACTTATTTAAGCGCACCTATATTATTCTCTGGAATAAGAATAAGATTTTCAAGTATAAGCCTTAGCTTTATCAAAAGATTTCTAATCTTAGCTACCTTTATAACTGCTATTCCTGTTTTTACGTATTTTACTTATGTAATATATCTAATAATAATACCCTATAACTTCGAAATTTATAAAATAAACGCTTTAATTATAAAAAATATACAATCTATCAGAAACTTTGCTAATTCGCAGTTATTAACAAAACTTATATCTACTGCTCCGAATAACTTTAAGTTGTTATACTTATGGTACGGATAATTTTCTTATAATTTCCGGTACCGAAAAAATATATTTGCTCTACCGGTTAAGTATCTCGTTAATCTTTTAATATATTTATGGTATTTGGGTAACGGCTTACTTATAAACTTTATCTAAGTTAACGTTATAAACGTTATATCTGGTTTGCTGATATAATTCGAAAAGTTAAATTCCCTTACCAGGCTGGCATATTTAAAGGTTTTTTCTTTTTTTTTTTTTTTTTTGCTAACTACGCCGTTATATTTTATAGCGTATTTCAGGTAATTATTAACGAATAATGCAAACTTTTTTCTTATTTCGTCGAAGCTAATTAACTTTAATAACTTCTCAATATATTATTATTAATTTAGCCTGATATCTCCTATTAATAAAGAACGAATAATTCGTACGTTTAAGTATTAGTCCGTATTACCTAAATCCTTAACTGGGACGTTTTCAGTAATCCTGTTAGCAATATTTTTAAGACGTTATTTGTTAAAGCCGAAAAATAAAAAGTTATTTACGTATAAGGTAATAACGTTTCCTATCTTAAGGTTATAATATATCGCGTCGTCCGAAATTAATAAACGGAAGCCTTATTTTGCGAATATCTCTTTTCCTTTTTCCTGCTAAGTAGCTCCGGCTTATTTTAAGCCGTACAGGAAGTTTATTAATTTAATAACCCTTTTAAAAAAAAAACCTTATATTTCCTTGTTTTCTTAAATATGTATTAAATTATTGTTTTAACATCGGAAACTGTTTTATATAAATATTTTCCTTTAACGTGCCGTCTAGATACGTAACAATAATATCTATTTAAAGTATATACCACTTTAAAAAGGCGGCTAACGCCATTAAAATCCTTTAATACACTGCCTTTACGGTACTTGTTACGGTTTTGTTATATTTAATTACTTTTCGCTATATAAATCCCTTTACGTAAATACGTATCTTATACTTCTCCAGTTTTCCTATGAACGTATACTTCTTTCTTAATACCTATTTAGCATTAATAAGGTGCCCTTAGGTAACTTTGTTAAAAAGCGTAAACTTAAAAATTCCGCGCAAAAGGTTTTCCTTAATTTTTATAAAGATAACTTTAAGTTACATCTTTCGTTTTAAGCTTTTTATAACTTTCTTTAAGGTTAAGCCGTTATTTATGGCAATAAACAACTTATAAATATCGATATTTAACGTGTTAATTATCTGTTCGTATTCGTAAGCGTTTTAAATAGCTTAATCGGTATCTTTAAAGTTGCTAAGACGGTTTTTATCGTTATTCGACGTTAATAAGTTAAATGAAAAATATGTAAATTATCTTCGCCTTTGCCCTTTTAGGTCGGGGTTAACTTTAACTTTTAAATTAACTTTAAGGCTTTATCTGGGGCTTTTAAGGTATATAGCTTAGAGATAGTCTTTTTTAGGCATCTTTTTTTGCGCTTAACCTGCTTGGTTTTTTGGTCCGTACCGTCCTTTAAGATAACGTTATTATTTTTATTTTTTACGTTTACGCCCTGCTTTTGGCGATATCTTAGAGGTTTTTGTACGGGCTATAAAAACGATCGGATAATATCTTATAAGCTAGGGGGTTTACCTAGTTTTTCTAGGTTTTCGTAAATAGTAACATATAATGTTATAAATATTTTACTGCCTTTTAGCAGTTATATTTTATAGTTATATGTTCTTTAATAACTTAATAACATTTTTTTTATTTTACGGGTTGTTAATTTTTTTAATTTAATCCGATAATTTTAATTATTTAAAATTGTATATCTGCTGCCGAAGATTCGGAGATAACTGTTATCGGGTTTATATAATTTATTCGGTTCGAATACGTTCGTAAAGTATTTAATTAATATTATATCTTTTACCATAAAATAGCTTATCTTATTAATAATATGCGTTATTACCTTTATTACGAGATTTTATAAATATATAGGGATTTTTATTTACGTAAAAGTTATACGCGTTTTATTTTGTAGAAATTATATTTCTTATTTTATAATTCCGTTCTGATATTAATTATATACGTTAAAAACTATTAGATCGATATTTTCCGTAATGTAAAAGTTTTTAATTATCGTTATACCGAATTCCCTGCTGTTGTTAAAACGTAAAATCTGCATTTTTTTACCTTTATCGTTTTCGTTTAATAATAACGTTTCCAAACGTTTTATAATTTGCGTAATATACGTATATAGGCTTTATTATATTTCGTTTTTATTTTTAAACGAATGGTATTTTTTATAACGCGATAAGTTATTTATAATAAGATTAAAGTAACCTTTATTTTCGATATTGATACGCTTAATTAACTTTACGTTATATTAAATAATTTTTTTTACATATTTCCCTTACCTTTAAAAATTTGTAAATTATATTTTCCGTATTTTCCTTTCGTTGCATACTATATAAAAAATGTTTTTTATATTATTAAGGTCTAGGTTTATCCCCGTCAACCGTTTAATGGTTCATATTAGTCGTTCGGTACTGGGGTAATAATAACGGTGGTATTAAAAATTTTTTTTTTTTTTTTATAACTTTATCCGTTATTAAAACCTTCCCGTTTTTAAGGGCGTTCGAAAGTATGCGTTTTAAGTTATTTACTAGGTTATCGCCGTTTTCCTTACCGAATACCTCTTCCAATATATATCCTTATTAATAATTCTTATTATTTGCTAAATCCGGGGCCTTTATAATAGGCGCTGGTTTTTTATAAAGCTATAAGAAAAGTCCTTTTCGAAAAACGTTAATCGTTAACAATTAAATTTTATCAGGGTTTATTAATGTATTACGATTTTAATATCCTCCCTTTCTATAAAATATCTCCCCGGAGAATACGTTTAGTAAAAAATTGTTAATATATAACGTATACTTAACTGTAATTTCGTTTCTTTTTCCATTAAACCCTTTCAAAAGCTATTTAACGATACCAACAAAAGTAGCAACTACGGGTCCTCTATTCGTCATAATCTATATTCCTTTAAACTTAATATTTATTATAATATTCTTTTTAAAATCGTTAATATTATTCGTAATATTAACGTTCGTTTTTAAATCCTAAAGCAATTTGTTTAAGTTATTTCCGTAAAAGGAATAAACGTAGAAAAATATAACATTTCCTATAATAATTTCTTTAAGGCGCTTGCTTATTTATAACTTAAAGCGATTAATTACCTAAGCTTTAAAATATTTAGCCACTATAATTTCCCAAGCTTCGGGGCGTTTAGCCGCTAAAGCTCCCTAAGCTTCCTTTTATATTATCTTATCGTACTACTATATAAGGTCCTTAAGTTATTATTCCTCGACATAAACGCTAAAGGTTTTTCCATTTAATCGGTACAAATCCTTTAAGTTATTAGGAATAAATTACTTTTCGTTCCTGTTACCGTTATAAACGTTACGGAAATTATTATTTTAATTATTCTATCCGCTATTACCCTAACGTTAACTACGCTTTCCTTTCGTTCCTTTGCCGTTTCTCTCCTTTTACGGCTTAGGGCAATCCTTTACTAAATACCCGTATTTACCATAGTTAAAACAAAGTACCTCTCCGTTCTTATTCCATGCGGACTTATTATCTTAAAAGTTATTATTATTATTATTATTATTATTATTACTTTTTCGCTTACCTTTTTAAACGTTATAGAACTTCCCGTTTTTCTTTTTATTAGTACAGTTATAAAATTCGCTGTTAAAATTATCGATCAGCCGTTAAAATAAGTAACTAATTTATCTAAGTATTAATTAAATCGTCTTACGCCAGCTACTAGCGCGGTTCTCTATAATAATAAAAAACATAATAATCTATTCCTTTAATCCAAGCTTTATACCATAAACCTTAACCTCTCGCAATAACTTTTAAAACTTCGTAATAAACTATACGGGGTTTCCGCTATTATATATAATCTTACTTAATATTTTTCAAAAGAACTTTTACCTAGCTTTACTTATACCTACGTATATCTTCTTAAAAGTCCTTAATATCTTCGTTTTTTTTTTAATACTTATAATTAACTTTAATAACGCCCTTTTATACATCTTAATAATAACCTTCGTAAAATATAATTAATTAAATTATTTTAATTTTATTCCGTCCTTATAACTAATCTTTTTATAAACAAAAGTTAAGGCGTTACTTTACAACTCCTAATTAGCCCAACCTATTAAGTAATTTTTCTTATTTAACGAAAAATTAAAACGTTTTTAACGTAACTTTATATCTTTATCATTAAACTTCTTAAAGTCCTTCTTTTTTTCCTTTAGGCATACGCCTAATTCGTTAAAATTATCTAAACTACTAAAGTTCGAAAAGCTGCTAAAGATATTAAGGGAACTGTTACAACAGTTTCTTCGTTTTCGGGAACCTTTAAAAAAATCTAAAAATAACCCATCCGAATCGCCGGGGTCCTTTTGTACCACATTTTTTTCTTTACGTAACTTTTCTTTTTTTTCACTTTTCTCCCTTTTCGGGAAATTAAGCTGCTTAATAAACTACTTCCTTAATTTCGTTTCGCCTTTTTTTAAGAGGTTAATCTTTTTTACGTCGTTTTCAACGGCGATAAAAACTTCTTACGAACCTTTTACCCCTTAAGCATCCCGTAAAACGTTTTT
This sequence comes from Monosporascus sp. CRB-8-3, assembly GCA_004155055.1. Lineage (NCBI taxonomy): Eukaryota > Fungi > Ascomycota > Sordariomycetes > Xylariales > Monosporascus > Monosporascus sp. CRB-8-3. The sequence continues at coordinate 3,358 of QJNZ01001090.1, read as the reverse complement.
ACGAATGCTTATATTTCGTAAGCTCCATACCGCCTTTAATTAAGGCGGTCCTTATTAAAATACGCCTCCGAATTAGGGAATATCTAACAATCGCTTTACGATATTATTTATTCGCTTTATTATATTATCGCTTTTCTTTTAATAAAGCTTTAACTCTTTAATTTTATTTTTAACCGACTTATATTTATATTTTCGTACCTTAACATTCTCCTTAATTCCGTTTAAATTAATACTTAAAGATATATATCATTTATTTAATTTTAAATTAAAGTTATTATTTTTATATGAAAGTTTTATATCGGTTTTTCAATTATTGCTACTAAAGTAATAAGGCTTTTTTTTAAGGAAATTTCGAAGGCAAATCTTTTTCTTACTATTACGTCTGTTATAGGCTTTTATTTTTCCCCCTTATTATAAAACTCTTCGTTTTAAAGGTCCTTTTAATCGGAAAAAAAAAAAAAAAAAAAAAAAAAAAAAAAATTAGGTTACTATTTATATACTTCTTATTCCGTATAAGGACGAAACCCTTATCGGGTAAACTACTTTATCCGATTGCAGAAAGCTGCCTTAAAATACGTTCTTGCTATTCGCTTATTATCGTTAACCGCTTACTTTCTCTTAAATTAACTAAACAACTCCTTTTTAAATCTCGTACCCTTTTTATTAACTTAATTTATAAATAACTATTTCGTTAAACGTATTACGGTTGCCAATTAATTAAAAGATAGTACCATTTTAACAGTTATAATAATTAAATATAAAAATCTAACAAATAACGTATAGTTTTCTTAAGAAAAACTAAAAAAAATCTAAAGGCAATCGCCTTTACATATATATTTAACTGTACAAAAGATAATTCCTGGACAAAGGCTGTCCTAAGCAGTATCTACAGCCTAGACGCACCAGTTACGGGCACCTAAAAGCACTAATTATTAATAATAACATTAAAAAAACTAATAATCAATACTTAAATACGTTTTATAGCAGGGCTTTTTATATATTCGCCTTTTATTTTTTTCGCCTTCTTAACTTTAGTTCGAATAAAAAAACCTTTATAATTAACTCTTTTTAACTTACGCTTTATAAACTTTTTCTAAAATTAAAAATTAATATCTTTAATTATTTTCTTTTTTAATAAAAATTATTTTAATTTACATAATTTATAAATATACGATAAAATATTAAAAACATTACTATAACGATTTTCGGTAAAAGTTATAAACAGGTAATATCCCAGTAATTTACGATATTAATTACTATTTCCAAATAGGAAATAATACTATTACCGATTTAATATTTTTTTTTTTTTTTTTTTTTTTTTTTTACTATATAAAAAATAATTATCTAAGGTACGATAATAAAAGCTAATACGATATATAAGTTGTTAAAATATATTATCGTCGTTTTCGTTTTTAAAATTTTATATCGTTATTTATATATTATAAATTTATATTACTATAATATTTATTCGTTTAACTTTTTGTATTTAATTTACGAAACTTTTTTTTCATATTTTTTTATATTATTAAGTTAATATATTGCTCTTATAACATACTTTCTTTAAAAATTACTTATTTTTTTAATCGGACAAGATATTAACTCTAAGGCTTATTTAATCAGGGCGTTTTTTTTTCCTAAAAATATCGCACTTACGATTTATATATATATATCGGAAAGTTTTTAATTATAAATTAATTCACTTTTAAATTTAAATTTTAAAAACTTTTATTAATTAATTTATTTAATCGGTTCTATTAAATAATCATCCTATTTTCGTATATAAAATATTACTATACTATTAAAAACTAAGTTATCTATTTATATACGAAAATATATCGGACGGTATTAATCGGGACGGGCTCCGGAAATAGCTAATTATAATCGATATTATTTTGCATATTAACAATATATATTTAAACTTATAATTCGCTTTTAAAACGTTTCTAATTTTTCGATCTGTTATATAACATAAAAAAATATTATCGATACCGATATTATTATACGTCATAAAAGATAAACAGAATTATTACTAATATATATTTTATACTAGTTTAATTATACCTTTTTAAATGATAATAATACTAATTAAACCAAGAAAACGGTTAATATTTATATATAAAAATAATTAAATATATTAATATCAGATTCGGTACGTTAAAAATAATTCTTATACGCGTATTATTTTAATAATATAATTAATTAATAAAATATATACCCTCCGAATAAAAAAAAAATATTTCCGGTTATAAAATATTTTTAACGGTTTTTATTAATTAATAAAAATATATTAAATCTTAAACAGATATTTATAACTATGTAAAATTATATATAACATATATATTATAAAAAGAAAATAATAAGACGTTAATAAAAAAAGAACTGCCGAAAATATAAATTTAAAATATTAAATAATATAAATATATAATAACTTAAATTGATAATTAATATTAAATCCAATATTTTCGAAAGTTAAATATATATTTAAGATTATATATAAAATAATAATAATAATAATCTTATAAAAACGTTTAAAGTTAAAATTATACATAAATCTTAAATTTTAAATAAATTTTAACGATTTTTCGAATTTATTTAATAAATTTAAAAACTTTAAAACCTTATAATTATATTAAATATTTTCTTTATAAATTATATTAAAACGGTTTAAAAATTAAAAGTAAATTTTTTTTTGTAAAAAAGTACTTATAATACGCGAAATTCAAAACCGGCGAAGTTTATTTTGTAAATATATATCGTATAAAGTTATCGAGTTATTTTTTATTCCTATTTTTAAATATATATATATTTTGTTATAAATTATAACGTACTATATAAGCTTATCGGTTATATAAGTTCGCCGGCCACTTATTAAAATTTTATCATAATAAATTCGAATTAAATAACTATAATATATTAAATTAATTAAGACTAATCGGATTTTTTATCGCTAAACACCTTTCTATCTTCCTTACATATACTGTCATTTCGAATCAAAATATCGGGGCCCTACTTAACTTTTAAATTACACACTTTTTTTACAATACAACCGCGAATTTTAAATATATCGGGCTTTAAAGCGATATATCTTAACAACTAAAAAGTTGTTAAAATACAGCTATATATCATTATATAGCTCTCGGCAAGGGCTATATTTTAATCCCGGATATACCTTTGCAACTGTTATATTCGAAAAGAAACAAATATTTAAATAAGATTTTTCCATTTAAGCTATATATATTCTTATATAATTTAACTAGTCACTGACCGAAAGCGCACCTAAGGTTAGGCCCCGCGGCGACGTCTGGCGCTGTAAGAATTACCTTTTTAGGTGTTCGCGGCTCCACTCATAGCGGTGCAC